>JACEVL010000485.1:1711182-1763682 GCA_020284085.1 Aporrectodea caliginosa | reverse complement strand
ACACACGGAGATATACACACACACACACACACACACACAGGCATAGGCATCCATACACCATACCGCAACCAGTGACCCTAATACAACCTGACATCGTATTAGAGAGTGACATGGGGAGACAATCTCGTCCCCATCCCCACCCCGCACCAAGTTAGTCGTCCCCATCCCCACCCCATCCCCGCAGGTCAGTTTGTCCCATCCCCGCCCCATCCCCGCAGGTTTGCTCCCCATCCCCACCCCATCCCAAGGTTTTCTCCCCATCCCCACCCCATCCCCGCAGGACGACATCACATTCCCCGCAAAAGTTTTACACAAATTCAAATTAAAAAATAACAGTTTTTAGCTTACAAAACTATTTGTATTGTTGACTGCATTAGTCTGTTATTATCTTATGGACAGTTTGCATTAACCAAGTCCTGACTATTTCTGACTAGTAGGCTTCAGAAACTAATAAACTCTCCTTATCAGTTCTCAAGTTCTCAACATCACCCGGGTTTATTGCCGGCTCATTCCCCATTACCGCGGTATTACCGCGAGAGTAAACCCCATTACCGCGGTATTGCCGCAATTTTTGTCCCCATTACCGCGGTATTACCGCAATTGTTGTCCCCATTACCGCGGGATTTACCGCGGTTACCGCGGTTTCCCCGCGGGGAAATTCCCCATGTCACTCTCTACATCGTATACGCACAGCAATAAAGGCTTATAAAGCCAATTCCTGATAGAGCCCAACTGTACTTGGCTAATTTGTTTACCAAACGTGGATCTGTCCTGCATGTCAGCTCTGCCCTCCCTTCGCCAAGGGGGTGGGGCACTGGCGGATGAAGGGGTTGAGGAGGGAGATGGGGGAGGTGCCCTCCCTCTGTTAATGCGGATCTATAGGAGCTGAGAAGAGGGAGGCACAAAATTATTAAACATCAATTTATTTAGTCTGTCCTGAATCTCTTTAACCGTCTCAAGTAAAATAACAACACAAAATAACTATAATAACTATAATGATGATGATGATGATGATGATGATGATGATGATGATGATGATGATGATGATGATGATGATGATGATGATGATGATGATGATGATGATGATGATGATGATGATGATGATGATAATAATAATAATAAATAATAATAATAATAATAATAATAATAATAATAATAATAATAATGTGACACCGACGAGTAGGGTCATCTCCAGACAAATTACAACAGCTATAGTAATATCTAAGTCCCTGAGGGATCCTGTATACCTCGGGGAAAATAACAATAATATCCCTAATTTGTTCAAATCCTTAGGGATTACAATGTCATGTATCTCAGGTAAAAAAATAATAATGTATGCAGTACGTATGCTGTGGTTCTTGGAATGACCTTTCGCCCTCACTAAGGGCTAAACTAATGACTGGATTTTCCTTTTTGGTCTCTCGTTCCTTAAAGACGTTTCTTTTCCCCAGGGTTTTCATGCTGTGAGCGCCTCTGAATAGTTATTCTGAGAGAGGCGCTATATAAATCTGTTAGAGACCATACGATGTATATATTTATTTATGCATTCACTGGATCTTTGTATACGGACCACAGTCACCACACAAACAAATGAAGAGGTCATTTAACTAATGAGGTGCTTTAGGCCTATATAGTTGTCAGCACAAATACCCGGATGAACAAATGCATAAACACGTCTTCACCAACACATACAGTGGCAGCCCTTCCATTACATTGAAACACACTCAACTTGAAAAGCTTTTCATAGTTAAGGCAACAATCTCCTATACATTAGAACATTTATTGCCACCAACCATCCGATTCACATTCTACATGACCTTAGAGGTTTAGAATGTAAAAAAAACTGGTAATAATAATACATAAATGTCATATATGTTACATATATATATATATATATATATATATATATATATATTTATGTATATGCATATATATATATATATATATACAAAGGTATACGTCTGGTTTTATATGTATGCATAATATAATACATCTGGAAAACACTTCTCAATGTATACAGTCACATCTATGTATGTTCTGAAAATAACAAATAAAAGTATATATATATACAGTGCTAGTACATATATAACCAAATATATATCTATATATACAAATGGTCATAGACTTGATATGTATATATAGTTCATGATGGCATAAACAGTAATATAATATATTATCGTAGCTGTGTAGTGACGTAAATAAACTATATATATATATATATATATATATATATATATATATATAAATATATGTCTTCTATAAACTATGCATGTCACTATAAACTATTACACTGTTAAGTATTTAAAATCATTCATAGACATAGGATCCCTATATATATATATATATATATATATATTATATATATATATATATATATATATATATATATAATCCCGGAGATGTGTATTTGAATTAATACAAGTGTTTGTGCAGAACACTGCATCATAAAATATGCATAAACACGCACTCTGTCTATATATATATATATATATATATATATATATATATATATATATATACGGTGTTGTATGTATGTATATATATATATATATATATATATATATATATATATATATATTTGAAACATCAGCTCCCTATCATGTCGGTGTTTGTAGTCGTTGAGTTGAATTGCTGAAGACAAACAAGGCCACCGTCAACAGAATGAAATATTACCCACTGTACTTCACGCAACGATACCACCAGACTGGCGTAAACACGTTTATTTAGCGTAAACAACACCCTAATTGGGTCGACCTATCAGGACCGCACCGCAGACGACACGCAAACTAGGTCAGCCAATCAGAAACGGCAGGTGACAGCCGCTAAAATGGGTCAGCCAATCAAAAACAGCGCGCTAAATGGGTCGACCAATCAGAACGTGACCACGCCCATCGCACGAGGAACCCGAATACGAAAATATATGACTGCCAGTGGCTATAAATAGCGTTCGAGACACCCATCCCTCCGCCCACTGCCCCGCCCCCTGCCCCCGCCCCCACATTCCACGCCAATACCACATGATCACAAATTGATTGGATCAGGAATCGAGACCATGCGCAGACCGTCTATAAGCATTAGAAACAACTTTGGGTAAACAAATATATATTTGCATATGTCGATATATATAAATATATATATATTATGTATATATATATTATAATATGTATACATATATAACATAATATATATATTATATATATATATATATATATAAATAATTATATACGATTGCGTGTTGGTGTCCATTGACAACTTCTTACTAAATCACTGTATAAATGGCCTTATTGAAAATAATCAAAGGA
Organism: Aporrectodea caliginosa; assembly: GCA_020284085.1. Taxonomy (NCBI): domain Eukaryota; kingdom Metazoa; phylum Annelida; class Clitellata; order Crassiclitellata; family Lumbricidae; genus Aporrectodea; species Aporrectodea caliginosa. The sequence continues at coordinate 1,760,380 of JACEVL010000485.1, read as the reverse complement.
GAGTTAGTGTCCGATAATAAGCGACAGGTAAATTACCGTATAACACGCAACCATAGCCAAAGTATTATTAGCACACGGTAAGGTACGGTGAGTAAGGCAGTTAGATGGCTGCGTGTTTAGCCACATCTGGCCTTGTATATACGGTAGACTTTGTGTTGTATTGCATCGTATGGTGTTAATTGTATAATCCTATTGCAGTCACACCACAGTTGACATTCTGACGCATTCCACTGCCACCTCAGTTTTTGTATTGTATTTGAATACTTGTTATAGCGCTCCTACCAGATTTCCCATTCAGAGGCGCTCCCGACTACTGCGCGAACGCTGAATCGGAGTTTCACGCCGATGCGCATGAGCAATTGCGAGTGAAGGACTTGCCCAGGGTCCCTACGCGGCGACTTTGAGGTGGATTCGAAACCGCAACCCTCCAGCTGCAAGGCACCGAACATACCCCTAAACCACCGCGCCCCAGTTGTATTGTGATGTGTTGTATTGTGTGTTGTATTGTACTCCACGTTTATAATGCGACCGAGCCACCCGCAGTAAAGATCCGAGAAATTAATCTCTGATAAACCGACCCGACCGGGAAGCGAACCCGGGGCGCCGGCGTGACGAGCAGGCTACCAACCCACTCGGCCACTCAGGATCTTCAGTTTGAATCATCATCACCACCACCACCACTATTATTATTATCATTACTATTATTATTATTATTATTATTATTATTATTATTATTATTATTATTATTATTATTATTATTATTATTATTTATACCCCGAGGTATACAGGATCCCTCAGGGACTTATTATTATTACTACTACTTTTATTATTACTACTACTTTATTATTATTATTATTATTATTATTATTATTATTATTAATTATTATTATTATTATTCAGTTATTACACGCCACTGCCTAATGACGAAGCATCAATCGATGGCGCTGAACAATTGTCAGAGTCAGAGTCAGAGACTCGAACTGTCGGCGCTACAAGGAGAACACTGTAGCCAATTGGATACCAAGACGAGACGAGCGACAGGAAGTCCAAGGAAACGGAAATTGTCCGGAAGAGGAGGCGTCCGTCTCCCCCTCCCCCTCTGTTCGACGCTTGCAATTGGAAAGGGATCCGGTCCATGGGAGGGAGGAAATCTGCAGTCCCTGGAGACTTAATTGTCACAATGACATCGGAAACTAACCACTGGACGACGAAGAGGAAAGGCAACGGAGGAGGAGAATTGAGGAAGAGGATTGAGAAGGAAGATGAGAAGGAGGAGGAGAGGAAGAGGAGGAGGAGGAGGAGGAGGAGATGAGGAGGAGGAGAGGAGGAGGAGGAGGAGGAGGAGGGAGGAGGAGGAAGGAGGAAGACAAGGAGGAGGAGGGAGGAGGAGGAGGAGAGGAGGGAGGAAGGACGAGGAGGAGGAAGAGGAAGAAGAAGCAAGGAGGTGGAGGAGAAGAGAAGGAGGAGGAAGACAAGGAGGAGGAGGAGAAGGAGGAAGCCAAGGAGGAGGAGGAGGAAGGAGGAGGAAGAGGAGGAGGAGAAGGAGGAGAAGGAAGGAGGAAGGAGAATTGAGGAGAGAGGGGAGGAGGAGGAGAGGAGGAGGAGGAAGCCAAGGAGGAAGACAGGAGAAGGAGGAGGAGAGAGTAGGAGGAGGAGAAGGGAGGAGGAAGCAAGGAGGAGGAGGAGGAGGAGAAGAGGAGAATTCAGGAGAAGGAAGACAAGGAGGGAGAAGGAGGAGGAGGAGGAGGAGGAGGAGAAGGAGGAGACAGGAGGGAGAGGAGGACGAGGAGGAGGAGGAGGAAGACGTAGATTGAGGAGGAAGAGGATAAATGAGGACGAGATGGATTGAGGAGGATGACGATGAGGAGGAAGAGTGGATTGAGGAGGAAGAGGAGGAAGCTGCTACATATATATGAAGTCCTACTTGTGCGAGTTCTACCTGTGATTGTTTTTCATTGTTTTCCATTTGAAGAAGATCTTCTTAATTCAGAGGAATTATCTTGTTTCTCCGCAGCGGTGGGTCTTCGAAGACACTCATCATCGACTGTTTGCCCACAATTATCGAGATTAAAGGAATCGAGAGATGTACAAGTAGAAGCAAAGAAAAACAGTCTTTCCGTCAGTAATTCAGACGGAGAGATATAGCGATGGCAAGACGATATCATAATCATACGAAGCCCGATTCTATAGAGTATGAGCCGAGAAGACCTGGCGATAACACAAAAAGCAGATGACAGGGTTAGATGATGGGGTTGAATCAAATGACGCAGATTATGACAGTTCTGGTTAAACTATAGCCTACATGACGCCTATAGACAACAGGGTTAAACTATAGTACAGTGCTTCCCAAAGTGGTGGTCCGCGGACCGGTGCCGGTCCGCGAGCTCTCAGTTGCCGGTCCGCAAAGTGAGTCAACAAACTGGTCAAATTATCTCGGAAATCAAGAAATGGCTGTTATATTTTTAAAAGTCATAAAAAATACTTATTAGGATAGCATTTAAAGGGCAATAGAGTCATAGAATTGGCTAAACATGCATTGAAATCAAATTGTAAGGAATTAAAGTGATCGAAAACGAAACAGATAAATAATTAATAAATTTGGCACAGGTCCTCCTGCAGTGGAAAAATTCCTGCCGGTCCGTGACACTGAAAAGTTTGGGAAGCACTGCTATAGTACACATATATCCTTGACAGGGCTAAACCATATGAAGTAAAACCATAAGACGTGGAGATGAGGGGTTCGACCATACGGTGTAGAGATGAAAAGGTTAAACCATACCACGTAGAGATGATGGGGTTAAACCACATGGCGTGGAAATGATGGGGTTAAACCATATGGCGTATATATAGATGATGGGGTTAAACCACATGGCGTGGAGATGATGGGGTTAAACCATATGGCGTATATATAGATGATGGGGTTAAAGTACCATATGGCGCAGAGATGGCGGGAATAAATCATACAACGTATAGAGATGGCACAGCAAGCAGCATGACGTACGTCTTTCATTTCGGCAGCCAACAAAAAGACATTCCAGCCGATAACAATCGAATTGATTTGCATTCCGACTCCAACTCCGTCTGTTCCAATAGACGCTAAACACGATCCCCCACTCACCCCACCATGCACCCGCCCTCTCCCACCGACAACAGACAATATATCGATCCAAGACTTCTCAAATATCCGGCTTCCTGGGCACCAGGTGGCCCCACAGCGCCCTCTATGGATCCACAGCGCCCCCTATACACGCCCAGATGAACGCTTTCCCCCTCCCCGACGTGTACTGAGCAGCGGTTATATAATGTCTGCCCTGATCATCCCTGATGAACCGTCTGCTTCGCTCGATTGAGCGGTCTCCCGCGTCACCATTTTCACTGCTCTCCAGAGTCTGTTGTGGGAGTGATGATCTATGGTGGATAGCGTGCTGGGCTGTCAATCGAGAGGTCGCCGGATCAAATCCTCTACAGGAAATGAAATCTCGTTCGATATGTCTGCTTCGTCTATAGCCACCTCGGTTATAATGAGTACACTGACCGCACACTGTCTGTAGAAATATCAGACAGCGAGGGAGAGGGACTGGCTGTGCACGGGGCGTAGCCAGGAAAAATTTCAGAGGGGTTTTAAGTCATCGGGGGTTTCCATTGGAAATGGTCGTATATTTCTACATTTTTAGTTTTTAATAACAGCAACGCATTTATTTCGGGGGTTTGAACCCGTAAAACCACCCCTAAATACGCCCCTGACTGGCTAACCCCTCTCATATGCTGTGGCTGAGGAAATGAAGTCGTTAACACTTCATACCCAAGGCTCCTGTATCTCTGGATCAGCTTAAGGCACTGCTCTTCTCTTCTTCTTCTTCGAGAGTCTCCATCGTTTCCGCATCGCTCCGGTTTCTTTGGGTGCCATTTTGCAGCAGAAATTTCAACAACCTTTTTCTTTAGCTGTGTATCGATGTCTGTGTCGATGACTGTCAGGCACGCTAACCTTTAAATGCTTGTGTAAGTGGAGTCCTTGCGTTTTCTACATGTTGTCCGTGTCGTTTTGGTGGTTTTTAGTTGCTGTTTTGGCTCTGTTTCTACATGCATGGTTTCGGTGCCGTTTCGGTATCGTTTCGTTTAGGTGCTGCAATACTGCGCTTTCTATGCAGCTGAGAATGCGCTGTTTCTAAGTGGTTTCGGTGCATCTGCTTAGTTTCAGCGCTGTTTCTGAGTGGTTTCGGCGCTGTTTCTGTGCGGTCTTAGGCACTGGTTTCAACCGGCGCAATAAGGGCCTTTGAAGGTCGCTTGAAGCGATTGGTCTCGACAGCGTGTATACTTGGTGTCCTTAACCACAGAATCCACTTCACAAAGATAATGTCCACTCGAGATTAATGGTCACAACAAGGTGAGGTGAGGGAAGGAAATTAAAAGAATTCAGGAGTATATGTAATGTAATAAAAAGTGTAATTGAATGTAAGGTAAATGCAAGGCAGTGATATGTAAGAGGCAAGGAAAGATAAGAGAGAGAGGGTGAACAGAGGTATATAGAAGAGCACAGAACTTTATAAGAAGGGCTTTATCGAATTACATTTCTATTGTGTTATTGTAATTTAGTGTCACATTATAAGGTATGGTAAATGCAAGGTAACTAATGGTAAGAAAACGCAGGGAAAGGTAAAACAGCCAGGTAAAAGGTGTGAATAATATTTTCCTATCTCTGACGGAGATACAAAGTGGCTGCAGGGCTTTGACGTTTTGAAGTTCTATTAACAAAGCCGAACAACTCGATCAGAAAGGTCAAGTGGTCAGCACAAATGAAATCACAGAGAAATGGTCATTCCCCGTGTCCACTACAAAGACTTTGTCCACTACAACGGAAGGGAGGGTAACAAGAGTCAGTACCTATGTCCACTATACATGGCGTCAATACCCCAGATGCTGGGGGGGGGGTTCAACAGACCAGGCCAAAAACGTTGACGCCGCGCTATACCTCGCAATCTGCAACAACCCTGACCATGTACTTCGGAGACTTCGCCAAGAGGTAAACATGGACTCCATCTAATACCACCTGGTTCCTTCAGAGTGCCCCTTCGAACCACTCTTCCTCTGGACCACGTGCACCCACCAACTCATCATCAATCAAGGCACAGAACTTTGAATAAATACCACCTAAGATCAAGGGAACTCACAATTTCACCCTACCCCAGAAGAATGAACGAAACTCTATGGCCTGTATCCTATTTGAAAACATTTATTAAACACCGGCCTAATCAGAACAGCCTTTATCTCAGAGCTATAGTGATCCTATACACGATTGTAAACATGATGCGTCTATGCCTCGATTGTCATCCTGTCTTGATAGAATAAGCGAAAATTGATTGATCCATTGAACTTCGCTATATAAATGTTCGGTTACAATTACAATATAAACACTTTGTAAAAAATCTCAGAGAGCAAACACCTTGCACCCGGGCTCTGTTCTTTGACCTTAGACCTCTGAGACTGTCCATACCCCCAACTTCGCCCATAGGTAAACATGGACTCCATCACCCCATCTGGTTCCTTTCGAGTGCTCCGTGGAACCACTCTTCCAATGGACCACGTGCAGAGATCAACTCATCATCAATCAAGAAGTAATTGACATGGCGGCTCATTAAGGGAAGAACAAACAACAGTGATTATACCTGGAGGTTATCCGGTACACAATAATCTCGGTAATTGTTTGGATGATCTGAGCCGTTCATTAAACAGGCGCTATATATATTTAATTGCTTTGACACATGCATGCACAACATAATATACATATATATATGTACCCACACATATATATATATTCTTACATATATATACATGCATTACATGCACATACATACATGCATACATATACACACTTAGTAGTGTCACAAACAAAACATACATATGCAGTTATGGTTATGGACTTATGGTTAACTTACACACCATCATCATCATCATCATATATTGGTTTATTGAAACTAATCCTGCCGTCAAAACTCTAACTCTGCACACACACACAGACACACACACACACAGACACACACACACACACACACACATATAAAACAGATTGCTTCCGTGCACAGTCAAATCGCTCTGCCAGCCACTATAAGCCACTGACCCTAATTCTCCTGGGAGTACTAAAACCAAGGACTCCCAGTGCTACCAACCATCTCCACCACAGTCGTCCCCTCTCTCCACTCCCCTCTTCCCATAAAAATCGTCTGTCTTCAAATGAGAGCGTAGCCTACATCTCCCTCACTGCCTTCGACGCATCACGTGGTCGGATCCATTTCCATGGATGGTGATATACTTTTCCATGCACGGACTCATTTGAGGAAGAAGCATTGTTGCATAATAATCCGGTGGATCATTCCACCTAGTATAGTCATCCCTCCTATCTATCTCTGCATAGCCCTCCCTCCGTCCCTCCCTGCCCCTCCCTCTCCCTCTGTCTGCCTGTCTCTTTCTCTTTCTCCCTCTGTCCCTCTGTCCGTCCGTCTGTCTGTCTGTCTGTCTCTCTCTCTGCCCCTCTGTCTCTCTCTGTGCAGTCTGTCTATCCGTCTGTCTCTCTATCCCCCTCCTTCTCTCTGTCCCTCTTTCTATCTCTCTCTCCCTCTGCAGTCTCTGTCCCTCTATCTGTTCCTCTCTGTCTCTCTCCAGTCTCCGTCTGTTTCTCTATTCTATCCCTCCCTCCCCCTTCCCTCCCCTCCTCCTTCCGTCATGTGGCGCCTCCTTCCGTCTAAAAGGTAAACAGCAGATGGACGGAAACGATGTCCGTCGGCAGATTCTTAACAATCTCTTCTTCTTCAGAGGACGGTTTTAAGTAGCCAACTGATAATTAAATTTGTCTATGTACGTATGTAAGTGTGTCTGTATGTAGATGAACATTTACAACATAGCACTTTTAGTGCTAATTAAATATATGTGCTTGCATGTGTGTATGGCGCATGTACTGACAAAGTGCAATCAAAATATCTAAACAAATTCAATAAAAGTATTGTAATCGTCATTCTTATTTTAATTGTTATTCCTATTTCTATTGTTAGTTTTCTTCGTGAAGATTCTTAAAGAACTAGTTAGTATATAGCTAGAAGAAGAAGAAAAGAAGTCCCTTATGCAATCCTGATAGGGAGCCATGGGTAGGAAGTGTTAGCGACTAAATTTTCGTAACCTTCTTAACCTCAGCATATGAGAGCTGGTGGCCAGTCCTCTCCCTCGCCGTCTCATCTTCCCACCCACAGTGTATGGTCAGTGTACTCATCATAGCTGAGTTGGCTAGGGGGTGCAGGTGGAGCAGAAATCTTGAACCAAATTTCTGCGGGATTTCAATCCCCATCTCTCAGTTGACAGTCCAGCATGCTAACCACTACACAACTGAGCACTCTCTTTATAACTAAATAGACCGTAACATGTGCTAAGCCATCTAACTCTAAAGTAGTACCGAGCTTCAGAAACAGTCCATTCTAATCTAATCTAATCTAGCAACTTCAACAAAGCCATCATCATAATGCCCTAGACATCAACTGATGGGTGAAATTAGATGATATCCCAAAACAGTGCTCTACATAAATGTCACACTCAAGTGTATTACAGCACAATTTATGAATGCAGAGGCCAAGAAAATGACGAAATACAAAATAAACAATCGTCTGTCCTTTTAAGCCAGCTGCTGGCAGTTTGCCTCTACATAAATGCCAGTTTATGTTACAATACAATGCATTCTATTACATCACAGTACATTACATAACATTGCCAAATATATATTTGGCAGTGAATATCTGTACCAGTTTTCACCAAATCAGAAAATTTAGGCGCTACATAAATAACGACATACATGTACAAACTATGGATCTTTTGATGCAGCGTCGCTCTATTAACCTACGGCGCTATAACAATTCTAATTTACCTTACAGTACCCTGTGACGGCGCTGTTGTAATAGATTTAATTTTTAAAAGGCACACGCTACTATTCTGATAAATGAGGCGGATGTTTCTGGTATGTTTGTGCTCTGGTCCTAATAATTCTGACGCACCACAAACACTCATTCACGAAAACAACCGGATCTCTTATTAACTTATTACTAATATTCTGAATCGCAAACTCAATTTCCTCCGCCAATGACATAAAGAATTATCAAAAATCAACGTTTTCTCGCATGACGGAATTCATGAAAAATCAACAGCAAAGAGAAACTTTAATAACAAGTTTCCCAATAACTCTTGAATCGTTCGTACATACCTTTTAATAGGAAATCGCCAATGGGACTCGCTCTCGCATCGATGGTTTATCGGTTTTCTTCGCTTTGCCACAGCCAAAAAACGGATAAAAATCCAAGATTAAAATAATGATACACTCGTAAGACACCTGACTATTTATCGGTAAAGATCTGAAGAACTTTTTCCTTTATTATTATCGACACCTTCGTTTAGCAACGCGTTATCGTCGGCCGCAGTTGTTTACGGTGACTCCATTTTGAGGAGTCGTCTGGCGCCCGCTGGCGACCGATGGAAGTTGACCACCTGGCTAATTACATGCATCGAGCGTGGTTTCTCGCGGCTTTATCCCGCATCGGGCTCAAATCAAGAAACCACTCTCTCTCTCTCTCTCCGTCTGTCGTGTTTTTCCACGCACTGTGTACAAACCGTGCCGAGCATCTTAACGCGGATTTAGATCTGAGAAAGAGCGCCTGTGTGTGTTTACCATCGGCGTTATTCGATCGAGTTCAACGGCCGATATACAAATAAAAACACTCAAACGGATCTGTAGACTGTTCTCTAATTGTCCATCACAATGACTTAAAGTTTTTTGTCATGTACTTGTTGTCGGCTTGTCGTCTGCAGGACTGTCACGAAAGGTCAAGAGTTCGAAACCCACACAAGCAAGTGGGATAAGCAAAAATTATGGAAGAAATTACAATATTGCGAGTATTGGCGCTGTGATGATGAAGGATCTCATTAGAAATATTAATTGAAAGCATACAGTGTTAAGGTCATATGGTCGATACATCAAAACATCAAAGCTATGCTCTTATTGTGACAACTCTACTTATTGACCTGAATAATATTTTGTGTGTTTGGTGCGCCGTCAGTTGACGCCTTATGCATTATTAAGCACCGGCGTGATAGATTACAATCAGTGTGATTTTCGTTAACGATAACGATAACGAAAATGTTCGTTAACGAAAATAAAATGATTTCGTTAACGATAACTATAACTATAACTAAAAAAATATCATTAACTATAACTATAACTATAACGAAAATAACACTAACGAAAATTCATCTTTATTTTCGTTAATACAAAAAATAAAAATAGGAAGTGCAATATGGACGATACGACATAAATGAGAACGAAAAATGCGAAATTTTTATTGTGAAATTTGTCAGTTACTTTGGAAACTCGTGTATTGATGAAGCTGAATGTACCCATGCTTCAAAGGTTTTCATAGCTCTGAGTAAATTGTGAAACAGCGTATTAATACGCACAATTTTGCTTATAGACTTAATTATTGTAACTAAGTAGTAACTAAAATTAACTAAAATAAAAATCCATTAACTATAACTATAACTATAACTAAAAAAATAATACTAACTATAACTATAACTATAACTAAAATAAAAAATCATTAACTATAACTATAACTATAACTAAAATAAAACCTGTAAGGAAAATCACACTGATTACAATGGATGCAATTACAATTTTCTATATAAGATATTGCTTTATTCATGCATGCATTAAAAAGTCTCATGACAAAATATGCAAAACGCTAACACATTCCGACATGTAGGCTACTCACGTATATTTATATCGTTTCCATGGCGACCAAACAGACTCGATCCAATAATTTTTTTGCAACTCGGCCTACTACAGCGGGCCAGATACTGACAACTTCGTCACCAATAAACCAAAGGACGAATATAATAAATCACTACTTTAACACGACACCACATAATATTAGATGCGCCCAGTAATTTCTGTACCGCTTTTATTCTACAGATTTGAAAACCAAAATACAGCAATCCATAATATAAAGGCGCTAAAGGACAAGTTTGATGTCGACACGCCTCACCAAAGATGTAACGCCTTACGTTGTGAGAAAAACCGTCGACGCGTTTCCGGCTTTCCAGGTTTCCATTGGAAGAGAGGAAGCCACGTCGACTAAGATTAAAACGTGTTTTAATCTCATTTAAACGCAGCTTTAAACAGTCTAGCAAAATGCCGGACAACCTGAAGAGCGTTGTAAAGAGATTCTACGACGATTATGTGCAGGCGACGCCGAAGAAACTGAAGATCATCGACGCATATCTGCTGTACATTCTGTTGACGGGCATCATCCAGTTCGTCTACTGCTGCCTGGTCGGAACCTTTCCATTCAATTCCTTCCTCTCAGGGTTCATCTCCAGCGTCGGAGCGTTTATCCTAGCAGGTAAACAGATCAGACTCTCTGTTTTTGGCGAATTTTGTGTACTACTCGAACTCGAAAAGTGTGACACGAACCCTGTAGGGAGTTTCATGTAATAGTATCAGATGTATGCATCTGCTTGCATGACTTAAAATCGAATAAGCAAGGTGGTTATTTCGGAGTACTTAGTACTGTGACTTAATTTTAAAATAGTGAAGTTGTTTAGGTGGAGAGTTGTAAGACTGTAGTAAGACTTGCTTGTGCACACACTTCCTGTGTGCTATATAGACAGCCAGTGGCCAAGCCCGGCCTCTTGCTTGTTTTAGCAATGCATGGCTTTACCATTAGTCTAATGGATTTGGCTAAAAAGAAAGAGTTTAAAGCATCACTTATTTTATGCCAACCACTTTCAAGAGTGTAAACGAGTAAGAAATTAAGTAATATAGACGTCATTTCATTCGTTCGTTCATTCAGAGCACAGACATCTTTTAAAATCATCTCCTTGCATCTGACAAGGAAAACTGCACTCATGCTGCATCACTCATTGTTTCTCACAAGTATCAGTCTCCATTATAAACGTGGACCAATACAACACAAGGATCACAAACAACTGGGCACTCACACTGCATCACTCATTGTTTCTCACGCCGCCAGGGACCCTGGGCAAGTCCTTCAACTCATGCGCTTTGGCGTGAAACTCCGATTCAGGCGGGAGCACCTCTGAATGGGAAATCTGGTAGATAACAAGTTTCAAATACAATACAATACAATACATTAGATTAGAATTGTAAATTGGGAAAGTTACTAAATTAAAATTGTGTTGTTTTTGTTTTGAGTTTGAAACTGTGTTGTGTTTGTAGTCTGTCTGCGAGTTCAGGTGAACCCACAGAACAAGAATGAATTTCAGGGAATAAGTCCGGAACGAGCGTTTGCAGACTTCATCTTCGCACATGTCGTGCTTCACTTAGTAGTCATCAACTTCATCGGCTAAGTATGTCACGCAATTTACATGTTTGCACAACGCAATTTTAATTAGGGGTGTTTTGTTACATAACTTCTAGTTGTTTTTCAAAACAAAGGTGTTGTTTGAATTACTGAGATCTTCCAGACTCGGAAAAAGTTAACAATTAACATTTCTGAGTGTTTTCGGCACTGAGGAGATGCACATGTTACCGTTACCTGTTATGTAATGTTAAATATGTACCAGGGCCTAAAATAGTGTTGTTGTTGTTTGACACAAAGTGTGCGGCTGACATTGTCGAGTATGCAGGTGACTTTTCTGGAGTGGGCAATGTGTAGTATGAATTTCTGAGAGATTGGCTCAAGTCAGCTACAGATGATTTCATATTGATATCTGAAATTTTACTGACCAGTTCAAGTACAGTTTGAGGAAAGTGTGCAGTTAACATTACTGAGCATTTTAGGCACTAAAATTTGTTTTACTCTTTGAGCAGTACTAGGTAAATGTTACGAGTACAATTACGTTGTCATCGTACCGTGCTGGAGTGATTTGGAGTTAGCATTTGACTTCTGTGTTCCCGGGTTCAGAACCTATCGCACTGGGTGAAACTGATGACTCCTTGCTCATGTGCTGGTTGTGCTTTGGGTCTGTAGTTCAACCGTTGAGGGTTTGAGCTTGCTGAGTGCACTCTGTAAATTAAGATTTATGTGCTGTTTGCCAGACTTAACATTACATTGTCTAACACCTCATTACTGCAGTGAATAACTGTTTAAGTTGTTAACATCAGTTTGTTTTTATATTGTAGAGTTTGTGGACAGTTAAGAAGGCTGTCAACATATAAATGAAGATTTGTTTTCATGGACTCCGAATGACACTGTTTGTCTGTTAAAACGATTTTTGATGGACCAGATATGATTAGTTGTTGTCATGTTCTAAAAAGTTGAATTAGATGTGCTGAACTGCATAGAAGAGTTCAGAATAATAAATAAGTCTTTGTGTTACGATGTCCAGTTGACGTAGGCAACATTTATTAAAACATCAAAAAACAGTGGATTGGTTAGAAACCTATTAACAACAACATATTTACCAGCCTATCGATATGTGAGCATTATGCAGTGAACATTTCATTTTGTTGATCACCAAGCATCCCTTCTTCCAGAGAAACACAGAAATAATGGGCAACTTCACAATGATCATTTTAGCATCCTCCCACGGTTCATAAAACTAGTAATAACAGTGCAATAGTAATCATAAGATGAATTGCTTCATTCTTGTCCTAAACTCTGAATGATGTTGCAATCTGACAATGATGGTGATGCATAATAGTCTATTGGTAAGTCTGCTGGATTGTCAGCCCATAGGCTGGGAGTTCAAATCCTGTGTCATGTGTACCCAAGGTGAACATGGTTCTAAAGTGAATGCACTGACCATATGCTACCTGGAGGGGTGACCAGGGCCTGCAGGAGAGAGAGGGAGAGAGAGGTTACAAGTCCTATTATATTTATTAAGTGCCGCTATCAAAGAACCAAGCATAACTCGAAGGGAGATTGGAATTCTGATTGAAGGACTAGATCAAGGTTCCTATGCCGTAACCGTCTCCAAGGAGGAGGATCAAACCTGGACTCAGCGTTACAAGGTGAATGCTCAAACCAAATGGCTACCATGTCTTGGTCCCAAAAATTAAAGAAAAGTTACTAGATGTTCACACTTAGGAAGCCTTGGCAGAAGAATTCACAAGACTGCTCTGCTATCTGTAGTTGGCGATGTTCGTACCGCTTGAGAAGGTCTGGCAAGGTCTTGTTGACTTGCTGCTTACACAGGCTGTGACCCAAGGGCCATGAGGGACGTTGAGACTTCTACAACAGCATTCCATCAATGGTTTTACCACTGCACAGTCAACACAGTGGTTTGGTCCTATGGCAGAACTTGCACATTCTGGTGTACAAAAGAAACAGTTCACTGTTAACAACAGTTCAACGGCAGAACAAATCCACCGCATGAGTCTGTTCTTTTGCCAAAAAACGAGAGGCATTGTGAACAAATGAAGGAATGTCTGAAGCGCCCTAAGCGTTGTCTCGGCTGTCAAGTTGTTGTGAGGAGCTGTTGTCGCAAGCCGTTGTCTTGAATGGTTGTTTCAGTCTTCAGGGTTGCGTTGGCAACACCAGACGAGCAATGCGATGCTGAGCACAACGGCAAGTGCAATTGTGCATGAGTAGATCATGCTTGAAGCCTTGTGTATTTCGAAGCCAATGTAACTGAAAAACCAGAAGAACAACAAAAATGTATAATGTAAATTGGTAAATGTCTAGGTTACTTCCATTTGCCTCCGTAAGAAGATAATGGTCACTTCATTTTGGCTGCCTTAACATTTTGACCATGATAACCAGACTCTAGCTACATCCAACTGCAACATCTTCAGCTGTCAACAGGAATGTAAACATTGGTTGGTTCTCTACTCCAGTGCTTCCCAAAGTGGTGGTCCGCGGACCGGTGACAAAAGTGAGTCATGAAACTGGTCAGCTGCCTCGGAATCAAGAAATGGGTTCTATTTTTAAAAGCATAAAAACACTTATTAGGCTAGCATTTAAAGGGCATAAGAGTCACAGAATTTCTAATCATGCATGCAATTTTTATACATTATTTGTAATTGAAAACATATTAACATTTGGCATCCTGCTGGGGGAAAAATAGGTTGTTTGGGAAGCGCTGCTCTAGAGTAGCCTGTCAGACCATTTTATCTACTAGAGTTCTAGAGTACACATTTGCTGCCTAATGGGCATGGCTGCAGTTCTATATAATCGCTTTCACCATACATTAGATAACAGTTACTTTGCCAGCATGCTTTGGCTACCTTAATGTAAGATAATAGTCATTCATTTTGGCTGCCATGAGAAGGTAACCACACTGTATTAAAAACAAAGAGAATGCTTACGCATCTGGGCAGCTGATGACAAAATCTGTCCATCCATCACCGTTTAAGTCCTCTAAAATCGGTGGCTGGGTTGGTTGACATGGCAGCGAGTGATGACCGAGAACAAACCCTTCTCTCAGATCAACCAGACTGATTGCGTCCCAACCACTGACTAGCATCGCCGACTACAACCACAGATTTTGTTCACCTTTACAAGTCAACTAAATGTAACTAAAGGCACCAGAGGATCATTCACTGATTCATTCTGAGCACTTAAATAGCGCTTGTCCAAGATGTGTTCCCAAAATAGAACAGTTTTCAAATGCTGGTACAACAACACGCAGATCTGAAGCAAGATTATTCCAGATGGACAGACTAACCAATGAAAAGGCATTACATTGCATCTGTGAAATGTGCTGAAGTAGCTACCTGCAGTGTTTAGTTGTAAAAAAGAGTCTTGGGAGTTGACAATTTGACCCAAAGTATTAAACGAAGATCAAAATCCAATGTTTAGTAATATGTTGCACACAAAACAACGAACGACTTCTGAGATATTTTAGTTGCCTGACCCAACCCAACATCTTTTCAGTTACTTAGCTGAAGGGGTTAGAAGAAGAACTATGGGGGTTTGAACCCCAAACTCCCCAACAAATAAAACACTGGCTATACGACGTATACGTACTAATAGAAAACAAAACCCGAACTAAAGAAGAAGAGCAAATCTACCTGCTTGGCATACAGCTGAAGAGCCAAAGGTTTCATCGAAGGCTGGAAGGAGCCATAGAAGATTTCTCCGTTCCTCGATGAAGCGAAACTGCCGTCCGTTTCGGCTTTAAATGTCACTCCCGACCAGGATACTGAAAGCAGGATCTGTTCAGAAACATCATCAGTATCTCAGTAAATAATCCAACCGGATGACTTCTACAGCCCATACACCAATTGTATCGAAAATGTAATCGATTGGACCAGTTCGATCAGAGCTCTTCATTTCAGCATAATGTAAAGTCTGGCAAAGAGCACAAAGTAAATCTTAATCTTAGGGAGTGTACTCAGCAAGCTCAAACCCACAACTCTTGAACTGCAGACCCATCGCGCAACCGAACAGATGATCTCCCCAGCACATAAGCAAGTCGTCAGTTTCACCCGGTGCGATAGGTTTTGAACGCAGGAACACAGGGCAAATGCTAACCACAAATCACTCCGGCACTGTCTGATGACAGCGTAATTGTACTCGTAACATTTATATAGTGCCGCTCAAAGTGCAAAACAAACTTGTTAAATATTATTAAGGACTAGTAAACAAGAAGTGTCACCAGTGGTGGGCCCACGCACACGTGTAGAGCGAACCAACTGACCTGCCAGTTGGGTTGACCGGTGGGTGAGTAGGAGGTGAGTCTTCCAGTTGAAGTGAGGAAGATGCTGTCATACCCTCTCCGTTCGCTGGGTAGGGACTCGCGCCACAGGTGAGTGAAAACCCCGCGACTCCTGGCTATGCTGTCAACACCAAAATCATCGCTTCTTATTATTATTTTATTAATTAATGTCATTTATATTAAGCATGCAGATGAGCTTTAAAAGCTAGCATCATCATCACAACACCCCCTCGTTAGCACTTTGAGGACGAGATGCATTGGTTTCCCAGTCACTTGTAGCACACTCGTCAATAAAGGGTTAAATTACAACATCAGAGGCTTCCATTTTACATACATACTGTACATAAGTATATCCAACTAAAATAATATACCTTTGCTTACAAGGTCAGCCCCAACAAATCTTACCCTTCAGGCAGCAACTTAAAACTTTCAACCCTCTGACTTTGGAAAATTTCTCTGACTTTGGAAATCCCCTCTGACCTTGGAAGACTTTGGAAAGCCGCTCTGACTTGATGCACTCTAAAGCTGGTGCACTCGAATGGCGCTTTAGAAGTTTGGAGATTACAATTACATATATACATATGTATAGATACATAACAGCATAAAATCATACATAGACACCCACCTCTTTACAATGACAGGTGAAACCGCCAGATGTGTATCTTCGCTGACGCTCTCAGGCGTATAAAAGAGATTCGACAGACTGACTCCACCCCACCAGAACGGCGACTCACACAGCGGCCCAACGAAGATCGCCCTCGGTCTCGGCTGTATCGTCGACACCTCTGCCTGGCACTTCAGCACAAAGTTGGCGCGAACCTCTTCGATCGCGTCGTCTTCGTTGATGTCAACAAAGGTTGCCGGTCGATGGCCGGTCTCAAGATCGAGATGCGTCAACGGTCGACCGGTGTTGACGTCAAGAACCTCGATCCCTTTGTCGCTGTGGACCACGATCGCAGTCGGGTGACGGACGTGTTCGTGTCGGCTGTGGGGCTTCATTCCGCCGTACTGGATCCCAACGAGGTGCTCGCCTTCGAAGTCGATGATGTCCTTGAGTTGAGCGAGCTCTGCGGACGCCTTGTGCGGCTCGACGTGGTTGCTCACGACGGCCGTCTTGCTCAGGTCGCTCAGGTCAAACTTCGTGTCTCGTAAGCTTCGCCAGGAGTGGGGCTACATAAATGATTGTTAAAGACAAGGTACAGCTTGAACTCGTTAAGGTGAAGTTGTCATCAAACAACCAAGCCGCATTCTAAGCAACAATGTGAAAAAGTCAATATTTACGGCTAAACTGCAAGAAATGCCTCAAAATGACCTATTGTTGGCTTTCAAACATTTCAGTATCTAACTGCCCTTCATGTTGAAATTGACAAACCCCGCACCTCAGATTCACACTTCTGTGCGAATTTGAGAACATTAGAAATTTGCACAGAATTAATAATCTTCGTACGGTGAGACAATTATCGCAGAAGAGCATTAATAGATAAAGCACTACTAAGATCAAGCAACTGATAAATAATTTTACAGTAAGTACAGCATTAAGCAATTTAGAATTTTTACCAATTCAGCACATGATGTATACATATATTATCAGATTCCATATTTGAACTGTACAGGTGAACCTCGTTTTGGTGCATTTAAAGATCCTCGCCCTTATTGCGGTTCCTTCTTTAAACGTAAAGGTCCTTACCAGGTGCTTCATGATATTCCGAGCGTATTTCTTCCAGTGAACTTCACCCGTGTGCCATTTGCCTCGCTTCAGTGTCAACTTCCAGTGCAGTTGTGATTGGTCGACATCCTACAGAAACCAGGAATAAAACACTGATGCAGGTCACTATTTAGCACCACACTGCTGTTCTTGTACAGCTCGTTACCTCATAATCCCCACAGCCGACAGCCTGATACGCAAAACATTTATTGTTAGGATGCTATTTAACTGTGTTTGTTAGCTACCTATGCTCTATATGCCAAAGTGCAATTAGCAATTGGTTGATAAATAATATACCTACTTATTCAGTTGCACAATTTCACATTAAACACAATGGTGTGTACACCAGAACAGCATAAATAAGTCTGCACTGTACCGTGTAAATTTTCTTTACGTTAACTACTGTACCATGATCGGTTAGATAAAATAGATAGCCATGCAAGTAGCGCTCTTGTGAGGTGCTAGTGGGGTTTAATACATGCGTAATAATAGAAACATGGGTACAGATTAAGGTAAGTTGATCTAAACGACATCAGGTCAGTCTCATTTCAAGAAGCATCCAAAGTCCTCACTCTTGATGCTTTCTGTTCAAAATCTCCTGGCAGGTGGTGCCACCTGATGCTGCCATCACTACCACTCAGAGCAAACGTTGAGAAGTGTGTGTAAGCATCAGATGTCTCATTCTCAATCGAAGGTTCTTCCAACAGATCCACTGAATGCAGAAACTTCAGTCTGAAACACAGAACGAAATCATCTGACGACCAATACATTTTATTATTATTATGCATTTATTATTGTTACTACTGTCATTATTATTATTATTGTTATCAATATTATAATTACTACTACTACTATTATTATTATTATTATTATTGTCATTGTATCCAGTGCCATAAAGCCACAGCATTTTGAGGCACGTTCACAGACGTTGCGGAGGACAAACCCTGATTATTTCATTTTCAAGATACCCATAACAGCCCCTATTTATTATTATTACTATAATTATAATTATTATTTTTCATTTATTAATCGCCACTATCTAATGACGAAGCATAAATCGATGGTGCTGAGCAGTTGTGAGTGAAGGACTTGCTCAAGGTCCCTACACAGTAACCGTCTCAGAGGAGGAGGAGGATCGAACCCATACTCTCTGCACTACAAGGCAAGCGCTCTAACCAATCGGGTCCATGTTGTGCTTTCAAATGGCACTAGCATCATCTGTGTCAGACGTATGTATGAAAACATTTCATATAGCGCCTTTTAAGATGAGTGACTGCTTTTGATGCGGCATGGTGGCTGGTTGTATGGAACTTAAGATGAAAAGCAGAACTTAAGGTAAGGCAAGGTAACTGAGGTAAAGGATGGCTAAAACAAGGTAATGGAAGGTTCAGAAGATGACGGTAAAAAAGCGGTAAAGGTAAACGATGGTTAAGAAAAGAGAAGGTCAAGGGTAAAGGGCAGTTAAGGCAAAGGTAATGAACAGAAAGGTAAAGAAAGGTAATCCTAGACAGAATCATCTTCATAGATCTGACAGCAGCGAAAGCCTTGCCTCGTGTCGTGGTCTCGGTGTCCGTAGCGTCCTCCGACGAAGACCGAACCTTCGTCGCCCTTCTGGAGGGCATGTGGCGTAATGAGGACGCCCATGGCCTTGACAAAGTACTGCTTCCGTTCAAGGCCAACGGTCATCAGAGACTGAGTCCAGAGGAGGGTCAGCTGACTGTCGTAACAGAGAATCCTCCAGTCACCCAACACCACAATGATCACCTACAAATCATGCAAATGCACACGTTATTCTATACAGACTTGTACATTACTATATCGGCTCAACAGAACTGACCAGATAAGATTCAATTATTATCCTAAGCTTCGTTTATTAATTGCAATGTTCCACACACACCTTCTAGAACACTTATAGCATCTCCTAAGGACTCCTTCACCGTGGGGCCTGATAGCGCATTGGATAACACACTGGCATAGAGAGCGAGAGGTACCAAGATCGAGTCCCATACGCGGACATGCTTTGTAGGCCATGTATTGCAGGCTGTCTGTTCTGATAGTAGTTAGATTTATGTCTTCTGCCATTTGTGTTCCTGTGAATTGTTTAATTGTCATAACATGTAAATGTACAGCGCAGTGCGTTTGTCAGGCGCTTCAATAAAGAAAAGATTATTATTATTATTATTACTTATAGCGTCTCCTAAAGACTCCTTAACCATGAACATAACTGTAGAGCAGAATTGAATAGACGGCCGATTCTTTCAATTCACCTGTTTTCTCGATTCTAACGCTGGAGACGCAAGGTAACCGGTCTCCAGAGCCACAGGTCGACTAAATCGCACATCCTCATCTGAATTCAAAGGCAGTTTGACGGAGTGCAACGTGACGAGATCTGGAAGACGAAACTCTGTCTCATTACGAGCAGGGACTTTGGTCACGCGCAGCTCGCACTCTGTTGTCACGAGAACCACCTCCACCACGTTGTCTCCATCCAGATCGGTGATCACTGGCCCTGGAAGCCATTCGTCCTGAGTTGGGAAGCGGTGGTTTTCATAGCGTTTAGGGTTCAGCTCCTGTCGCCAAGCTGGCTTCAGCACAAAACTGTTGCGTGCCCGGAGCAGGTAGATGGAGAGGCCACAAACGATCACAAGCACGAGATCTTGCACTCGAACGGCAGCGGCAATTTTCTCCACAAACAGATTCATCTTATTCTGAAACTATAACAGCATCAGCAAATTAAGATTAATGAAATTTAGTCAGACTTTGCAAAAAATATTAGTAAACTGCAACATATAAATGAAAGCCTGAAAATATCATATAAGGAAATACAATGCTACGAGGCTTTCTAAGCACTTTTCGCCAAATGCAATGTCTGCATGCGGAGTCGTTTTTAAAAGCCATAACCAGGCACATAGCAACCGTTTCACACGACTATTCATATTTTGTTTATACTACATATCTTAACTGCAATTGTAAGAACGCATTTTCAAACGTCAATTCTGCTGTACAGAACCCAATCCTTGCTACGATTATCGCGGCGCTATATAAATTTCCGACTGACTGAATTAGACGTACAGGACGTTTCAGTCAAACCTAAATCATCTGGTCCATAAATCGCTCATACGTCGGCTGACAGACGCTAATAAATACAATTAACTTTTTCCATTCATCAAATTATTTTCAGTTTTACGCAAATCAGCTTTTTGTTTCAGTTGCATGAAATCATGCGGCTACAGTTATCCATACGAGACTGGTTCTCTGCTATTCATAGATGGTTCTGCGTGATGAAGCGCTGGGATTTATACTCGTAATCGTAATCGTAAACTCAAAAATTTCTAAGGCGCTTAAAGCAGAGGTCTCCAAAGTACGGCCCGCGGGCCACATCCGGCCCGCTAAGACCTTTAATCTGGCCCGCGGAACTCTCCTTGAAGAAACAAACTAAATTTGGAAAATTGAAAATTTTAACGTTGCTGCACCAAAGATGTTAGATAAGTTATAACTGTAGCTGCCGTAAACTAACACATTTAAACAGTATATTAAATATTATAGTAATAATGAATACAAATTATATAGTAATGTGTTTTATTATAAGTTTTATGCGTATAATGCGTGCTGCTTTTACAGGCACTTCGACAGTGCAAACGCTACGTCGTGCCTTTAGTGGTTGCACCACGATTCACCATCCATCTCGAACGGCATACCAATAGATCTGCGCATCCTTGCAATCCATTCATTCATTACTTGAATTTGTATAGCGCCTCTTCAAGGGAGCTACTCATAGGCGCTCCCAACCCCAGCACGGCCGAATAGGACCATTTAAAGTTGACAGAGGAATGCCTGCGAATGGGTTATAGGAAGGAAGCGGAGTGCCAGAGGGAGGCCATTCCAGGTCAAAGGACCAGCCACAGAGAACGTACGGAATAAACTTAAATACATTAATATATAATTTGTTCAATCACGGACTTTGCAGGACCCTTCACAAGCACTTGAAAACTGTTCTTTTGCTGAGGCTGGACTTGAAGAGCCTCTGATTAGATAGCTTTGAGGGGTGCAGTATTAATGCAGTATTAATGCTCCAAATGAACCCATAGTGTAGCCGATTGGTTAGAATTTCTTGAAATAAAGATAATATATTTTTATTGCAAATAAAGATCATTCAGTTTATATACACTATGGCTAAGAACACAGCGCAACACGCTCTCGTGCAGACTTGTTTTGTTAAAGCGCGTTATAAATTTCTATTGTATTGTATTACATAATTCAAATATACATATTTGCATATTAACATTGAACTACATGCATGCAGTTGACCAGTATTACACAGTTTCACATAATATTTATTACCGTAATCATTAGTAAAGAAACATTGTCAACAATTGCGACTCAGAAGTCCATTTCCATGACCAAAGGTTCATTCAGTTTATATAATTCAAAAACATAGTTACATAATTATAATATTTGGAAACATTAGAACCGTTTCTTTTCCATGGTTGCAAAAAGTATATGTGATTTATGATCCCCCACATTTGCTTAAAATCATGCATAGAGAATTTTTTCAATGATCCGTGGTTGTGGAGGACACAGGGACAATCCTGATGTCACAAAATTTCGTTCCAGTTTTAGATATATCGCTGTCACTAAGCTGTTTGTTGATAATTCTGGACGTAATTGTGCAAATGATTTAGATAATGTGCTTCTGGATATATCATCATTGTCAAATCTGTTGAAATCCACGTCACATGAAGATAAAAGTTGTGTGTCCACTTCAACGCTTGTGCAGTCCAGATCTGAACGCCGTTTGTTAACTCTCCACTTCTTACACCTGTTCTCACATAATAAAACAATAACAGCATATAACTAAGCAATTCGTATCATAGAATTTTGCAGTGCATGTTATAAGCAAATTTATTTATGTATAGCCAGGTTTAGCAGACGATGAAGCAGAGCAATTGTGCGCGAAGGACTTGCTCATGGTCCATATGTATACACAATAACCGCCTGGATGAGGATCGAACCCGTATTCTCCACGTTACAGGTTAACCACTCTAACCAGTCGGCCACCGTGCCACATTAGCAGCTCTGACTGAATTTAGCGTGGTGTGACAACCCACACCTCAAAATTATGATTATTTAGTACAATGCTCAAAATTGGTCATTCAGAATCAGAAGCCTACCACTCAGAAGTTACTAGTCAATCTTAGAATCTCTTTGCTAGTCCTGATAATCAGGCATAACAATATACAGCCAACAACGATGCGGTGTCCAAAAAATTGGAACATAAAGTTACATTTTAAGCTTGCATCAGAATTAGGCCTAAGCATTTGATCACTGCACAGTGCACAAACATCACTCGGCAAGCATTTAGGGTAAACGTGTAGTTTAGCGTCCTAAATTATTCGCCCGTTGTAGCACTGTTGTTTTTCATCAGTCCAACTTCTACTTTGGCGAGAATCATTTTCATCGATCCAGCTTCCATTACGCAAAAATTCGTTTCATCAGTCCAGCTTCTATTTAAGCAGGAATTATTTTTCATCAATACAACTTTTATTTCATTAATAATTATTTTCCATCAATCCAGCTTCTATTTAAGCAAGATTCTTTTCATCAGCCCCACTTCGATTTAAGGAAAAATTATTTTCATCTATCCGACTTCTATTTAGCAAGAATTCGTTTCATCAATGCAACTTGTTTACGACCAACGCTAAAACCCACGCCATTCGGTTGGTGGCGCCACACATCCCAAGGTAGGTGAGGTGTACATTCAGATGCATGGAGTGTCATATCTTAGCCTACGGCTCTAACATCTTTGGCTGCACTCTGACATACATATTGCCAAAATCCATGTCGCTGTTTGCAGTGTGATTTTCGTTAACGATAACGATAACGAAAATGTTCGTTAACGAAAAATAAAATGACTTCGTTAACGATAACTATAACTATAACTAAAAAATATCATTAACTATAACTATAACTATAACGAAAATAACACTAACGAAAATTCATCTTTATTTTCGTTAATACAAAAAATAAAAATAGGAAGTGCAATATGGACGATTCGACATAAATGAGAATGAAAAATGCGAAATTTTTATTGTGAAATTTGTCAGTTACTTTGGAAACTCTTGTATTCATGAAGCTGACTGTACCCATGCTTCAAAGGTTTTCATAGCTTTGAGTAAATTGTGAAACAGCGTATTAATACGCACAATTTTGCTTATAGACTTAATTATTGTAACTAAGTAGTAACTAAAATTAACTAAAATAAAAATCCATTAACTATAACTATAACTATAACTAAAAATAATACTAACTATAACTATAACTATAACTAAAATAAAAATCATTAACTATAACTATAACTATAACTAAAATAAAATCTGTAAGGAAAATCACACTGGCTGTTTGTAAGGCACTGTGCCTGATATGCAATGACACCATTGCAGTGCTTAAAAAGTACAATATTCGGAGACATTATGAATCCAAGCATTCATCGCATTACTCACAATTCACTGGACAGCTGCGCACAGAGACATTTTTTCTTCGGAGTTTTGGCCCGTGGACCTTTAGAAAGTCAGCAGTGTGGCCCTCCGCTGGAAAACTTTGGAGACCTCTGGCTTAAAGCACCAACTTGTTCACCAGCGCTGGCAGCTTATTTATTCACGAGCGCTTAACACAAATATGCGAAGGTAATACATAAGATCTTTGACTTCTGCTAAATTATTGGCCTAATGTTTTTTTATTAATAGGGCTTAATTTTTCAGTTAATTTTTGCACTTGGGAATTAAACAAGGCGTCTCTTGTTTTCATTGGTAATTTACAGATAATAAAGAGCATTTAAAAAATTTAGGTTTTATGAGAACTGCGTTATGAAATGCTCTGATGCATGCAGGCTACACGCAGTGTCGGTAGCCTATAGCTGCCTAGCCTAACTTTTCAAAAGTAAGCCTATAGGGCCTAGGACGTATAAGTTAGTTACTGGAAAGGAAAGGTAACACGTTTATACACCTAGACATAGTTATGGGCCTGCTTTAGGAAAAGTATTTATTAACTGGATAAATTTAGTCGTTATTGGTTAAGTTGGATCTTTGAGGGGTGGAGCGGCGGGCGCTGGATTTACGCCCGACAGGCCTACACTTGGCACAAAGCGCAATATTATTATACGTTGTTATTGCTCTGACCTTTAGTAGGCTAATATTTATAGCGCCATTAAAAACCAGATGATACGAACATAGGTTGATTCAAAATTAACGCAAAGTAGGCCCTACGCCTAACAAAATTCTTTGTGCAGAGGCGGCCTTTGACAATTTTGTGCTAGCCTATAGGCGAGGACAAAAAAGCCGCCCCTTACTCATAATTCATAAATGACATCTTTTTGACGAAGTGACCATTATGTATTTTGTCGGAATTTATCGCCCTCTGAAAAGTGCCGCTCTAGGCAGCCGCCTAGCCTATATCGCATATAGGTCTATATATCCTACTTTTTGCCTATGCTAAAACGCAGTAGCCTAACGCACAACGATCAGTGTATTGAAATGAGCAGGGTCAAGGCCATACGGACGCTTAATTAACACGTATGCATTTACATTTATGTCAATATACATGTAGACTGTAGAGTAGGCCTATAAGTTTCTTATAATTAGGCCTATTATGCCACAAAGTGCAAGAAGCAAGTTTAATTTTTTTTAGGTTTTTCGGTTGGGGGCCGTCTATAAATGACGTCACGCACCTAGGGGGAGGGGGTCGGAAATTTGTGACGATGTGTGACATGGGGTGGGGGGGTCTGAGAAGTGTGACGTCACACCAGGTCTATGTTATTAAATTTAAAAATTAACAACAATTTAATTTTATTAATGACAGCACTAATTTTGAGGATTAAATTTTAATTAATTTTTTAATTATTTTAATGTATACAGGCACCATTATTAATAATTTTCTAATTATTTCAATATTAAATTTGGTCACCGTTAGATTTTAAAATATTCATGCTTTCCCTATTTGTTCCATGAAGGAGCATTTTGCTTCGCCATGGAAATTTGGTTTTAGGGGGGTCAGAGCTTTGTGACGTCATTTTCAGAGGGGTGTTACTTTTGTGACGAAGTGTGACGAGGGGGAGAGGGGGTTAAAAATCGGCCAAAGTTGCGTGACGTCATTTATGGACGGCCCCTTGCCTATTTATAAAAACCTAGAAAAAAACTAGAAAGCCCAACAAGTCTTTAAGATTTCTGGTAGAAATGAAAAAAGAAAGTCGTTTTATGTTTTAGTTTAAAAACAGTTTGTGACGAACCACGTCTAAAATCGTGAGGACTGCAATTTTAGCATGTTATGTTGCAGTGATCAATGCCTTGAATGTAGTCAAGAATTGTCTGCACCGTCATTATTACGTTTCCATCGTCCGCAGAAAATAATCAAACCCAAAAGCCTAATTTATGTTTTTAATTAAAACGTTGTTTTCTTGCGTCTTCGGTAGCATATGCTATAATCCAGTAATACATAATACATAGTGATCAGGGTGCGACCGTACGTTGAGTCCCATAATAAAATACGCGTATCATACGTATTTTTATCCCCGAATGTAAAATACGCGTATTATACGTAAAAATACGTTGACTTAGAAACAATTTAATGTTCAATGGTGTGCCATACGAGAATTTGTTGATGTTTCAGAAGAATACGCGCAGTAGATACCTTACAGTAAACTTTGTTAAGTTTGTTTTTGGCAGCTATGCCTTTTAGTAACTTAGTTAACTATGTTGCAACGTTTCGTGTTCAATTTTACAATTATAGGGTATAACGTATTGTAACGTACGGCACGCAAAGTTTTACCGTACGCGTATTATACGTATTTTATCGTCCAAAATAAAATACGTATAATACGTACGGTCGCATCCTGATAGTGATAATTGATAAATAGAGAGTGCAGGGTACAGACAGACAGACAGGCAGATAGACAGACAGGAAGACAGACAGACAGGAGAGACAGACAGGAAGACAGACAGACAGGAAGACAGATAAATTGAAGAAACACCTAAATAAATCAACAAAAAGGTACCAATACATGCGTACAAACAAACAAGCACACACACATACATACATACATACATACATACATACATACATACATACATACATACATACATACATACATACATACATACATACATACATACATACATACATACATACATACATACATACATACATACATAGCCTACATACATACATACATACATACATACATACATAAAATACATGCATTGATACACACATAAGGACACATACTTACATACACATATATGCATACATACAAGTGCCTACATACAAATACAGACCTACACAAATACACACACATGCTGTTCCAAAGCATACGTATAGTTGCATACGGACAAAAGGCAGCACCGCAGAATGCCAGATAGCGCCACTGAGTCAGCGATTATTATAATCATCGACAGGCGACACACACACACACACACACACACACACACACGTGGTGGTGGTGGTGGTGGTAGCTCTGTCTCCATACATAGCATCCGTTCTCTCTTCCCTCCTTCCCTCCGTCGCCCTGCCTCAGCAGCCTTCATCTCCGTTGGCATCGATGCCACAGCCACCGTCGTCGCAGTACAGTCGCAGACAAGGCACCGGCACGCACGCACCATCTCCACGCACATGGCACCGCAGAAGAATCGTCAACTTGGTGCCTCTCGTGACAACAATAGTTCTTGCTGCCTCGGTTGAGGCCTAGAACAATAGTTCCTGTTTCGCTTTGTCTGTGCGTCGTGTGTGTACGCCCTCTGAGCGTACAACAGAATAGGCCTCTGTCGTCGTCGTTCGTAGTACGAGAGAGATTCCAGGCCTAGGCCTCTGAACAACAGGAACGGAGGAGGAGGAGAGAGAAAGACATCTGAGTCATCATCATCGTACATGACGACCACTGGACAGGAATTCAGCTGATATTGTGCACCACAACAGCAGGAGAACGTCATTCTTCCTGGGTTTGTTATAAATGTCAAATTATATATATATAATTATATATATATATATATATATATATATATATATATATATAATGCCTAATAGAATAATAATAATTATAATAATAATAATAATAATAATAATAATAATAATAATAATAATAATAATAATAATAATAATAATAATAATAATAATAATAATAATAATAATAATAATAATAATAATAATAATCTATCTGTCTATTGTAGCTTTCAGTATTGATGTTGATTGATGGAGAGAATAAATATTGTTATAATAATATAAAAAATAAAAATAATAATAACAGCAATAATGACAAAACAAGACAAAGCATACTCTGACATTATTTTGACTCTGTGTTTATCTCTGTCTCTCTTCGTCGGTCCATCTGTCTGGGTGTCTGTCTGGGTGTCTGTCTGGGTGTCTGTCTGTGTCTGTCTGTGTCTGTCTGTGTGCCTGTCTGTGTGCCTGTCTGTCTGTGTCTGTCTGTGTGCCTGTCTTTGTGTCTGTCTGTCTGTGTCTGTCTGTGTGCCTGTCTGTGTGCCTGTCTGTCTGTGTCTGTCTGTCTGTGTCTGTCTGTGTGTCTGTCTGTCTATCTGTCTCTCTGCATATAAGTGCATTTATTTTCTGTAGGCCACAGCATCTTTAAATCCGTAGACGACACAGACACATATTAAACACATCAACGCACAAACCCCTTCAGATCACTCGACGGTCAAAACCACGATGACAGATTCCCGCCAGGCGGCACTGCATCTCCTCCACCATCAGCAACAACAGCAGCAGCAGCAGTCGTCAGTTCACGGTCCATTGGCCACAGGGAGGCTGATGCTGGCCACGTCATCATCGTCGTCATCTTCGTCATCTTCGACGTCGTCTATTCCGATGAAGGACACGGATGCAGTGAAGCTGTTTGTGGGTCAGATCCCACGAAGTCTCCTCGAGAATGACCTTCGACCTATATTCGAAGAGTTCGGACAGATCTACGAACTGACGATCCTCAAGGACCGACTGACCGGCATCCACAAAGGTACATCATATACCACTCTGCTATGGCATCCACAAAGGTACTTCATATACCACTCTGCTATGGCATCCACAAAGGTACTTCATATACCACTCTGCTAGGGTATATGCAAAGGTACATCATATACCACTCTGCTATGGCATCCACAAAGGTACTTCATGTACCACTCTGCTAAGGCATCCACAAAGGTACATCATAATTATACCACTTATAATTAGGGGTGGGCAACGATTAAAAATTTTAATCGAAATTAATCGCACGATTAAAATTTTTAACGCCGCGATTAATTTTTAACGCATGTCACAATAGATGAAAAGTACAACTACTGTACCGACTCTGAGTAGTTACGTTGAATATGCGCTATATCAATGATTGCAGTCAATAAACAAAAAGCAAACATGCTTTTACTACTTATTTTTACTTTTTAGTGTTTACTTTTAAGTTTAAAGTTTAAACTGAGCGGTTTTATCAAGAATTGTTTTAGCGCATTTCTAGAAATAACTGGGCGCAGTGACAATCGCGTCAACTGCGCTAAAAAAATATAACCGCGTTAATTAATTAACACGTTAATCGCGTTAATAACGCGTTAAATGCCCCGCCCCACTTATACGAGAAACATGGGAGTATTTAGGGGTGGTTTTACGTGTTCAACCCCTCAATAAATGCATTTCTGTTATCAAAAACTAAAAATTTAGAAAAATACGACCATGTCCTATGGAAAACCCTCTGAAAACTAAAACCATCCATGAAATTTTTTCCTGGCTACGTCCCTGTCCACAAAGGTACATATAACTCTTCCTATAAACATCCAGAAAGCTACATACCCGGGATACCAGTTCTTTAATTATGCACAAAAGTATGCGCAAAGGTATATATACCTCTTTAAGGCATCCATGCAGAGAGGCATAATTTTTGTATCACTCGTCGAAGGCATCCGCACAAGTAAATACCATTTGCGATACTACTGCTGTAAGCATCCAGAGAGGTACTTACAGTTACAGTCCTGCAATATATATCACCAACATGTGTGCCAACCGAAATATTGAACAGGTGGGGCCACACGTTGAAAGCTAGTTGCGATGATATTGGTGATGACGACGACATGTTTTTGTGTTGTTGTTGACGATGATAACGTTAATGATGATGATTGCTATGGTGGTGGTGGTGGTGGTGGTGGTGGTGGTGATGATGATGATGATGATGATGATGATGATGATGATGATGATGATGATGATGATGATGATGATGATGATGATGATGATGATGATGATGATGATGATAATGATGATGATAGCAATGGAGGTCGTGGTGATGATGACGATGATTATTACTGTTATAATTATTATAATGAATGATGATGATGATGACGACGACGACGGCAATGTTGTTTTTGTCGACGATAGGCTAATTGATAATTTTGACGATGATGGGAATGATGACGACGTTGATGACATTTATTCATTGGGTCACACGATCCACCGAGGTTCGAATCCCTGACGAGCAAATGCAATTCTCTCAATCTGCCATTGAACGACGCTTGCTAAGTAGGAAATCGTAGTATGCAACGGAGTGACTGAGTATGCTAGGTAGGGTATGACCGATTCTTGAATCGGAACCGATTAGCGCCGATTTTTTGCCCTAGACCGATTAATCGGAATCGTCGCATCCCAGGAATAGCGATCTGATTACCAAAAGATGTAATATTTTTTGGCCAAAAACAAATTCTTTTTCATTAATACAAAAATAGTAACCTGTTTTGGCCACCTCCTTCGGTAATATTTAATCTTAAATATTGAAAGTCCGTGTAAAATAATAAAATTGTGAGTCGACGCATCAACAGTATCATGGCGGAGAGTCGGGCTTTTTAGTAACAAACAGTGCCTAGAACCAAATAAAAGTGAATATCGCCGATTAGTCGGATGTTAATCGGAATCGGCGAAAAAGCAGGCTAACTAATCGGAATCGGAATCGGATATCGGCAAAAAGCCAATCGGTCACACTCTTATGCTAAGTATAGGCAATCATAGTATGCATATGGTATGCTTTCTTTCTCTGTAGGATGTGCCTTCCTCACTTACTGCAGACGTGACAGTGCGTTAGCTGCACAGAAAGCTCTCCATGAACAAAAGACACTGCCAGGGGTAAGACCATCTCTACCCTACATTACAAGACTATAATCACAGCCTCTAATTGAAGATCGTAATTGTAAGTGTTCATTTATATAGCGCCTTTTGTGGAAAACTCATCAGTGGCTCTCCCCAATGGACCGTACCATTGAGGAATGGTCTTCAATAGCCTCCGAAATAGATGCTTAGAAAAGATGCTCTTTAGACACCGATTCTATAGAGGCTGCTCCTCATTAACGTAACTCATATTCATTAGTAGTGGGAAATATGATGAAATGACGGCCAATTGGCTCCGAAGCACTGATGAAATGACGGCCAATTGGCTCCGAAGCACTGATGAAATGACGGCCAAATGGTTCCGAAGCACTGATGAAATGACGGCCAGTTCAAAAGGTCAAACGATTACATCAGCCTGAAACAGACACCCACTAAGCGGCGGGAGGCTCATTTCAAGGGTCGTTCTTCTTAGTGCCTCGCCAGCGCCTACCCCCCACACTCCAATCATTGCATCAGCTTTTACAACATTGACCGCGCATGCGAATCGAACCACTGTATAGTTTAGCAAGGGTTCCATAGCGCTATAGCCTTTCGCAAGGGCACTGAAACACGGCAAGTTTTTCACAATGGTTCCAATTTGCCATTTGTACATGCAACCAATGAGAGTACAAGCCTGTGAATTATAGAATTATAGAATAAGGGGCTCATTAGGGGTAAGTAGGGTTTGACGTCACACACAGTGACAAGCTCTAGTAGCTAGCACGAATTATAGAGAAAGGGACTGTGTTAGCATTCGATTACCTAAAACTTGGCTAAGTTGGCTGTCATTAACGGAAGACTGAGCTTTTCTCATTGATTATTGCACTCAACTGCACACACACACACACACACACACACACACACACACACACACACACACACACACACACACACACACACACACACACACACACACACACTATACACTTTTGGGTAACGGACATTTTCTTGTTTAGTGAGTTCACACTCACTGAAAAGCCCTTGTATTTAGCTTGAATTATAGAAAAAGGGTGGAAATAGAGCGATCACGCCGTTTTTCACTTCTGAGCATGTATTATGCTCACTAAGCACTTTTGCGTAACGTGCTTTTACATTTAGATATGCCTCAAAATATACTATCTAGAATTATCAAGTGTCTTAAATTTAAACTCAGCAACTTGGGTTTTTAACTCTTGTAGGTGGACTTGCATGGTTTTACATGGCTGACTAAGCCCAATTTATTATTCATTAAATACAAATTGCAATCTTTTACTCTACAGGCAAGCTGCTATAACCGATGTATTTGACCTTTTACACATAGGTGCGCAGCGTTGTGCTAGCAATCTCCTTCAATGCGCACTAAGGCTAATTTATTAGGCATTAGGCACAAATTGCATGGTTTTTGAATTTGGAGCTCGTCATTTGCAATGCTCATTTTACACTGTTTCATTGTACAGCCAAGCTGTCAATGTTTTAGACACTCACACTTAGACCAACTTGAAGCTTGCACGCCAGTGCAGCTAGACTTTGCTCGTGTAGCTGCACATGTATTGTTTTACAAGGTTGATCAAATCTCAATGAATATTCTTTTAGCCTTCCTCCTTTTACGCTTAGTGTGGAAGCCAATACAGGCAGTGTTTGCGCTTGCATGCCAGTACAGCTCTCCCCATTTAGCCATTTGCAACTTTAAAATTTCACAAGTTGTGGTTTTCAATATTTTAGATTTCAGACGTCGGGCTTTCCAACTTTAAAATTTCAGACACTCTGGTTTTCAATCTTTTAGATTTCAGACCTGGTGGTTTTCAAAATTTTAATTTAAGAACTTCTTGCTTGCTAATTTAAAATTTCAGAAGTCGTGGTTTTGAATCCTTTAGATTTCTGAAGTTGTAGTTTCCAACTTTAAAATTTCAGACACTCTGGTTCTCAATCTTTTAGATTTCAGACCTGGTGATTTTCAAAATTTTAATTTCAGAACTTCTTGCTTGCTAATTTAAAATTTCAGAAGTCGTGGTTTTCAATCCTTTAGATTTCTGAAGTTGTGGTTTCCAACTTTAAAATTTCAGACACTCTGGTTTGCATCTTTTAGATTTCAGACCTGGTGATTTTCAAAATTTTAATTTCAGAACTTCTTGTTTGCAAATTTAAAATTTCAGAACTTCTTGCTTGCTAATTTAAAATTTCAGAAGTCGTGGTTTTCAATCCTTTAGATTTCTGAAGTTGTGGTTTCCAACTTTAAAATTTCAGACACTCTGGTTTGCATCTTTTAGATTTCAGACCTGGTGATTTTCAAAATTTTAATTTAAGAACTTCTTGTTTGCAAATTTAAAATTTCAGACCTCGTGGTTTTCAATCCTTTAGATTTCAGGAGGTGTGGTTTTCAACTTTAAAATTTCAGAACTTCAGCTTTGCGTCGTTTAGCTTTCAGACTTTTAGATATCTCTGTTTTGGTATGATGGTGTCTTCTTTGAAAAAGGGACAAGTCCCTTTTTCAAAGTTATACCAAAACAGAGATATCTAAAAGTCTGAAAGCTAAACGACGCAAAGCTGAAGTTCTGAAATTTTAAATTTACAATCCACAAGGTCTGAAATGTAAAGAATGGAAAACCACCTGTTCTTAAATTTTAAAGTTGCAAAAGAGAGGATCAGAAATTTTAAAGTTGCAAAAGAGAAGATCAGAAATTTTAAAGTTGCAAAAGAGAAGATCCGAAATTTTAAAGTTGCTGTGAAGAAGTTCAGAAATTTTAAATTTGCAAACGAGAAGATCAGAAATTTTAAAGTTGCAGTGAAGAAGATCCGAAATTTTAAAGTTGTAGTGAAGAAGTTTAGAAATTTTAAATTCGCAAATGAGAAGATCAGAAATTTTAAAGAAGCCATGAAGAAGTTCAGAAATTTTAAATTTACCTTGAAGAAGTTTAGAAAAATAAAATTTGGAAAACTACCAAGTGTGAAATTTTAAAAGAAGCAAACCTGACGTTCTGAAATTTTAAAGTTGAAAACCACACCACCTGAAATCTAAAGGATTGAAAACCACAAGTTCTGAAATTTTAAATTTGCAAACAAGAAGCTCTGAAATTAAAATTTTGAAAACCAACAGGTCTGAAATCTAAAAGATGCAAACCAGAGTGTCTGAAATTTTAAAGTTGGAAACCACAACTTCAGAAATCTAAAGGATTGAAAACCACGACTTCTGAAATTTTAAATTAGCAATCAAGAAGTTCTGAAATTAAAATTTTGAAAACCACCAGGTCTGAAACCTAACAGATGCAAACCAGAATGTGTGAAATTTTAAAGTTTGAAACCTGAGGTTCGGAAATTTTAACGTTTGGAAACCACAACATCTGAAATCTAAAAGAAGCAAAACTGAATGTCTGAAATTTTAAAAGTTGGAAACCTGAAGTTCTGAAATTTTAAAGTTGTAAACCACACCACCAGAAATCTAAAGAATTGAAAACCACAAGTTCTGAAATTTTAAATTTGCAAACGCCACCATCTGAAATCTAAAGGATTGAAAACCAGAAGTTCAGAAATTTTAAAAGAAGCAAAGCTGACGTTCTGAAATTTTAAAGTTGAAAACCACACCACCTGAAATCTAAAGAATTCAAAACCACAAGTTCTGAAATTTTAAAGTTGCAAATGAGAAGTTCAAAAAATAAAATTTGGAAAACCACCAGGTGTGAAATTTTAAGAGAAACAAACCCGACGCTCTGAAATTTTAAAGTTGAAAACCACACCTCCTGAAATCTAAAGGATTGAAAACCACGAGGTCTGAAATTTTAAATTTGCAAACAAGAAGTTCTGAAATTAAAATTTTGAAAATCACCAGGTCTGAAATCTAAAAGATGCAAACCAGAGTGTCTGAAATTTTAAAGTTGGAAACCACAACTTCAGAAATCTAAAGGATTGAAAACCACGACTTCTGAAATTTTAAATTAGCAAGCAAGAAGTTCTGAAATTTTAAATTTGCAAACAAGAAGTTCTGAAATTAAAATTTTGAAAATCACCAGGTCTGAAATCTAAAAGATGCAAACCAGAGTGTCTGAAATTTTAAAGTTGGAAACCACAACTTCAGAAATCTAAAGGATTGAAAACCACGACTTCTGAAATTTTAAATTAGCAAGCAAGAAGTTCTGAAATTAAAATTTTGAAAATCACCAGGTCTGAAATCTAAAAGATTGAGAACCAGAGTGTCTGAAATTTTAAAGTTGGAAACTACAACTTCAGAAATCTAAAGGATTCAAAACCACGACTTCTGAAATTTTAAATTAGCAAGCAAGAAGTTCTTAAATTAAAATTTTGAAAACCACCAGGTCTGAAATCTAAAAGATTGAAAACCAGAGTGTCTGAAATTTTAAAGTTGGAAAGCCCGACGTCTGAAATCTAAAATATTGAAAACCACAACTTGTGAAATTTTAAAGTTGCAAATGGCTAAATGGGGAGAGCTGTACTGGCATGCAAGCGCAAACACTGCCTGTATTGGCTTCCACACTAAGCGTAAAAGGAGGAAGGCTAAAAGAATATTCATTGAGATTTGATCAACCTTGTAAAACAATACATGTGCAGCTACACGAGCAAAGTCTAGCTGCACTGGCGTGCAAGCTTCAAGTTGGTCTAAGTGTGAGTGTCTAAAACATTGACAGCTTGGCTGTACAATGAAACAGTGTAAAATGAGCATTGCAAATGACGAGCTCCAAATTCAAAAACCATGCAATTTGTGCCTAATGCCTAATAAATTAGCCTTAGTGCGCATTGAAGGAGATTGCTAGCACAACGCTGCGCACCTATGTGTAAAAGGTCAAATACATCGGTTATAGCAGCTTGCCTGTAGAGTAAAAGATTGCAATTTGTATTTAATGAATAATAAATTGGGCTTAGTCAGCCATGTAAAACCATGCAAGTCCACCTACAAGAGTTAAAAACCCAAGTTGCTGAGTTTAAATTTAAGACACTTGATAATTCTAGATAGTATATTTTGAGGCATATCTAAATGTAAAAGCACGTTACGCAAAAGTGCTTAGTGAGCATAATACATGCTCAGAAGTGAAAAACGGCGTGATCGCTCTATTTCCACCCTTTTTCTATAATTCAAGCTAAATACAAGGGCTTTTCAGTGAGTGTGAACTCACTAAACAAGAAAATGTCCGTTACCCAAAAGTGTATAGTGTGTGTGTGTGTGTGTGTGTGTGTGTGTGTGTGTGTGTGTGTGTGTGTGTGTGTGTGTGTGTGTGTGTGTGTGTGTGTGTGTGTGTGTGTGTGTGTGTGTGTGTGTGTGTGTGTGTGTGTGTGTGTGTGTGTGTGTGTGTGTGTGTGTGTGTGTGTGTGTGTGTGTGTGTGTGTGTGTGTGTGTGTGTGCAGTTGAGTGCAATAATCAATGAGAAAAGCTCAGTCTTCCGTTAATGACAGCCAACTTAGCCAAGTTTTAGGTAATCGAATGCTAACACAGTCCCTTTCTCTATAATTCGTGCTAGCTACTAGAGCTTGTCACTGTGTGTGACGTCAAACCCTACTTACCCCTAATGAGCCCCTTATTCTATAATTCTATAATTCACAGGCTTGTACTCTCATTGGTTGCATGTACAAATGGCAAATTGGAACCATTGTGAAAAACTTGCCGTGTTTCAGTGCCCTTGCGAAAGG
The DNA here is from genome assembly GCA_020284085.1 of Aporrectodea caliginosa. NCBI lineage: Eukaryota > Metazoa > Annelida > Clitellata > Crassiclitellata > Lumbricidae > Aporrectodea > Aporrectodea caliginosa. The sequence goes on along the minus strand of JACEVL010000485.1, from coordinate 1,724,241 downwards.
CTATAGCGCTATGGAACCCTTGCTAAACTATACAGTGGTTCGATTCGCATGCGCGGTCAATGTTGTAAAAGCTGATACAATGATTGGAGTGTGGGGGGTAGGCGCTGGCGAGGCACTAAGAAGAACGACCCTTGAAATGAGCCTCCCGCCGCTTAGTGGGTGTCTGTTTCAGGCTGATGTAATCGTTTGACTTTTGAACTGGCCGTCATTTCATCAGTGCTTCGGAACCATTTGGCCGTCATTTCATCAGTGCTTCGGAGCCAATTGGCCGTCATTTCATCAGTGCTTCGGAGCCAATTGGCCGTCATTTCATCATATTTCCCACTACTTTCATTCATTTATTCATAGCATTTATATAGCGCCCTTCCCGGTTAACTAGTAATCAGAGGCGTTCCCAGCCTAACCCCAAAAAGTGTTTATAGTCTTATCTATATTATAATCCAAAGTCTCATTATTCTGTCCTTCCGTATGTTTGTCCGTCTCGCTAAAGTCTCCGAAACGGAACGCTTTAGCGATTTGATAAAATTTACAAAACATTAGTACGCCGCGTCTAGGTCAACGCGACTATTTTCAGCTCCATGAACAAAAACGCCGATATAATAATGGCCATTTTAAATTTCCAACTTTTTCGACGAGACTATTTCAATACCGGCCACAGTATGGCCATTTGTCCACGTCACGAAGGCTTAAATTAATATGCAATCTTACGTCACGCGCGGAGCATCTAGGTCAACGCTCTGATTCGCAACCAATCACGATGAGCGTTGATTTCAAATCAGAAGTGGTCACGCCCACGGCTGAATTTATAGGTCATCGGACTTAAAAATTCGCCAATGCAACACTTTAGGGATACGAAATTTTTAACGAACGTTTTCATTTGAATTTCTATAGATCTCAACCCAACTTTATTTCAACTCAAAATTTACTTTAAATTCCGCTATTTGGACATTTTAAGTTTCGATGTGGTCATAGTCTGTTTCAATGCCATTGAAATCTAGCTATGCAGGAGTATATATTGCGTAGAGTTGTATTTTAAACAATTTCAAGCCAGCGCGTAAATTCGCCAGAGGGATACACGAAAAATGTGCACATCGTTAAATTCAAATTCACGGGCGCTGACGAAGATGTCGTTAAATTCAAATACACGGGCGCTGAGGAAAACCCGGGCGAACGCCGGGTAAAAACTGCTAGTAGACTATAAAGTTATTTACAGAATCCCACAGATCGAATAGGTTAGTAACTTCTGTAGCGCCCGTTTTCAATGCGTACCAGAGTCAAGCTGCCAATGCCCAGGAAGTCCACCAGAATAGTGTCGGATTGTTGTGGGAAACCGTTGACAGACAGACAGACAGACAGACAGACAGACAGACAGACAGACAGACAGACAGACAGACAGACAGACAGACAGACAGACAGACAGACAGACAGACAGACAGACAGACAGAGACACAGACAGACAGACAGACAGACAGACAGAGTTGCTGTCTAACAACACTGCGCCATTACAAAGACAATTAGCGTCGCCCTCCTCCTAAATCGAGGCTTCGGACTGGCACTGAAAGAGTAGAGGGGCAGATGGGTGAGTTGTGTCTTCCTCTGGCGACGGATATTTATAGTTGTGCGATGTTGTTGACATTGATTGACGGAATACATAGGACGACGTTGGCTCATCATCAGCAGCAGAGCATCAGTGGTCGGTGGCTGCGGAGGTTGGACACTGCCACTGCCACTGCTCCTCTCCTCCTGTCAGACATAATCAGTGGGAGACAGGGAGAGAGAGGAATGGGATGCCGTATGGAGGAGGAGAAGAAGGAGGAGGAGGAGGAGGAGGAGGATGAGGAAAAGAAGGAGGACGAGGAGGACGAGGAGGACGAGGAGGAGAAGGAGGAGGAGGAGGACAAGGAGGAGGACGGGGAGGAGGAGAAGAAGGAGGAGCAGTTGGAGGAGGAGGAGGTTTGACTGGAGAGGATGTAGGGGAGAAGGAAGAGGAAGAGAAAGAGGAAAGGTGAGACAGAGGAGAAAGAGAAGGGAGGAGGAAGAAAAGGTGCATAAGGATGGAGGACTAGGAGGAGGAGGAAAGGAGGAGGAATAGGTGAAGGCAGAAAAATAATTAGAGGATGAAGAAGAAAAGAAGGGAAGATTGAAGGGTATGAGGCAGAGAGGAAAGGAGAAAGAGGAGAAAGAGGAGGAATCGTGAAACAGAGGAGGATAGAATGGATGGAAGGAGAAGGAGAAGGGGAAGGAGGAGGAGGAGGAGGAAATGGAGGATCACAGGTTGCGGATGAGGAAGAGGAAGATGGATCAGACGTCTTCCGTGATCCGTCAAAAAGGACGAAGAGAAGGAGGAGAAGGAGAAGGAAAGGGAGGATGAGACCAGGTGGTGATGGTGGACGAGATGATGCAGCAACAGCCGGATGAGGAAGACGACGAGAGTCGGGCAACAGATGGTTGCCATGGAAACATGATAATATTCTGCGACGTCTGCATAGGTAGATGCAAAGAGACAGACACAGACAGACAGACAAAAACACAAACACACACAGACACACACACAAATAGACAGACACACACTCACACACACAAACAGACAGACACACACAGACAGACGAACGGACAGGCAAACAGACAAAAAGGCACACAGACAGACAGATATACAGTTGAAGGGAGAGGGGCAGAATGACAGATGGACAGAGAGCGGAACAACAGAAAGAAGAGATTAGAATGACAGAGTCACTGAAGCGTAACTGATTTAATGTTTGAACAACAGAGACAGATACAGAGACAGAAAGGGGCATCAGAGACAGACAGACAGAGACAGAGACAGACAGACAGACAGACAGATAGACAGACAGATAGACAGACAGATAGACAGACAGGCAGGCAGGCAGGGAGGTAGGTAGGTAGGTAGGTAGGTAGGTAGGTAGGTAGGTAGGTAGGTAGATGGATACGAAGGAAGATAGGAAAAGGAAGATAGATCGAGAGATTGGTAGACAGACAAACAGAAATTCATTCATTCCAAAATTTATATAGCGCGTTCAAGGTGCCTACTCACGGCTGAGAGACATTTTCAGAGTTAGGTATAAGAAAAATTTCACGAAGATACGACAACAACCAGCCAGCCAGACAAATAGACAGCCACACAGACAGTCAACAAGGCATCCAGCCAGCCAGACAGACACACATCAAGACAGTCATCAAGACAGACGTACAGACAGCGGCGCCTAGGAGGACCGTTATAGAGGCAGAGGAAGAGATGAAGCAGGCACTACACAGAGCGAGCGATGACGTATATGACGTCGTGAGGCGCAGTAAGCAAGTGCCCGTGTCATCCTATGGCGCCATAAGGCACCACAGAGGCATCGCAGAGGCATCACTGCAGAGGCATTGCCATCGCCTTCTCAGCAGCAGCAGCAGCAGCAGCAGCAGCAGCAGCAGCAGCAGGACAACCTTCAACAACTCAACGACCAAGGAAGGATGGATGGAAGGAAGGGATGGAAGGGAGTGAGGCAGGGAGGGAGGGAGGGAGAGACGGCCACAACCATCACCACAGTCACTGCCAGAACGACCGTTGCCTCTGCCACCGATGCTGCCACCTAGGCACGTAGCAGTAGTAAGTCCTCCTCTATGCACAGCCAACCAACCGATCGATCGCTATAGGCTCCTACACTCTCTCTCTCTCTCTCTCTCTCTCTCTCTCTCTCTCTCTCTCTCTCCATATGTTGCGTCAACACATACACATATGTATATATATATATATACATTATATATGTATATGCATATATATACATACATGTATATATGTGTACTTGTATATATGTATATTTATATGCATATTTTATGCATATGTGAATGTATATGTACATGTACACGTCTATGAGTGTATATATATATATATATATATTAGTTTTTTATAACTATAAATATAGCGTAAGCATGCAGTGTCGTCGGCAGAAATATATACATGTATATATGAATTCGTGTATATAAATACGCAGTGTCGTCAATGTAAATATATACACGTGTAATTATATATGAATACCATAGATTTATTATGTCTATATATACATTACATATATATATATATATATATATATATATATTATAGGCCTAGGTACGCATACGAGACATGGAGGTTTTGGTGGTGGAAAGGGTGGAGTGGTGGAGGGGTGGCTTCGATGATTAGAGGGTGGCGACAACCGAGGAGTGCTTGGCAGGGCCATTAGCCACCATGCAGTTGGGGTGGGCACTGGGCTCCCTTGTCTGTCTGTCTGTCTGTCTGTCTGTCTGTCTGTCTGTGTTTCGTAAGTCTCTGTGTCTGACTGGCTTGACTGGTCTTGTAGGCCATTATCCACCGATCGATGGTCCTCCGGCTTTTGTGTTCGTCTAGCGCAATTTGTAGTTTCTATGCGAATGAAGATGTATTTGTTCGCCAGTTGATGCCAAGTCCTCACTACTGAATAATAATGATATAGTAATAGTAATAGTAATAATAATAATAATAATAATAATAATAATAATAATAATAATAATAATAATAATAATAATAATAATAATAATAATAATCCAGGGCACCATGTCAAGGCTGCCGGGAGCCGACGAGCGGCGAACTTTGGACAGATCCAAAAGAGGATATCGATAATAGAGCTACTTTTAGCCAACACTCCATAATAATAATAATAATAATAATAGTAGTAATAATAATAATAATAATAATAATAATAATAATAATAATAATAATAATAATAATAATAATAATAATAATAACGAGATTGTTTTTCGTGGCAATGTATACAATATACATGTAAATTTCCAGAATTTCTCAGTGCTAGCCAAAAGCCGCGTCAGGGAGACCAGCTATTCAGTATTCACCGGTGCTATATCGAATCAAGTCCGCAATAGCCAGGTTGTTTTGTCCATTCCGGTGCCAGATCAGAATCCAGGAGGTCAAGCCTAGGAGACAGCATGGTGCTACGGTAGCAATGATGATGATGATGATGATGATGATGATGATGATGATGATGATGATGATGATGATGATGATGATGATGATGATGATGATGATGATGATGATGATGATGATGATGATGATGATAATAGAAACATTATAATAATGATGATGTCAGTGAACCTACTGTATGAACCATCGCGCTGCTCAACTCAATTTTTTACTTTTAGGCTCATCACGTTTTTAGATTCTAGGCTCACAATCAAACGATTTACCAATATTATTACTGTCGGGACTGAACCTCATATCAGATATATGTAAAAGCACCACGAATGTTTCGATGGAAACTTTGTAACTGTAATTTGAATATCAGATTCTATTAATGAATGCCAAGTTCACTAAGACGCACGAGCATAGGTCAATGCAAACAAATGGTACTTAGACAGGATACTGCCAGTTATAGTAAGTAATCTTTGAAGGTACAAGACCCACTATTACATGTGACCCCACAATTTCCCCTCCGGTACGGATAGATCAGATATATGGATCTGTATACAGATACCCGTACCCGCAATGCTCCTACCCGTACCCGACCCGACCCGTGAAATGCGGGTCGGGTACGGGTAAACCCGCGGGTACGGATACACCCGCAGACCCCTAGAGCGTAGATCGGCCATGTTGTGGATTCGAGATGGACGTCGCCATAACTTCCGTCAGGCATGTTGAGCAGAACTGTAGTGATCGCCAGAAGACATAGTTCGTGACCAATTACGACGACCGGACTACTTCTATGCACGTCGCGGAGTAATTTATGCTCAGACGACAAAGCGCCTCTATCGACGAATTCACACACCAGAGACGGAATGATGGTGGAGCGGGGAGCCAAGGGAAGAGGTGGAGGATGAAGAGGAGGAGGTGGAAAGGAAGAAAGAGAGGAGATATAGGAGAAAAACAAGGAGGGATAAGTAGGAATATTAGATAGGAGGGTAAGAAGGGTAGGAAGTGAAAGAGGGAGAGGAGGAAGTGGAGGAGGAGGAGGATAAGGAGGAGGAGGAGAAGGAGGAGAAGGAGGAGGAGGAGAAGGAGAACGAGGAGAAGGAGAACGAGGAGGAGGAAGAGGAGGAGAACAAGAACAGGAATTGGAGAAGAGGAGGAGGAGGTAGACTGGTAGAGGAAGAAATTTCGGTGAAGAAAAGGAGGAGGAAAAGAAACCAAAATATAGGAATAGGAGAATAAAATTGGAGAACAATATAGGAGAACAAAATACGATGGAGAATATGAGGTGGAGTACGAAAGTAAGGAGGGGGAAGAACCTAAGAAAGCAGGAGAAGAATATAAGAAAATGGGAAGAAGGATGGGGAGAGAGAGAGTAGGAGAGCACCCACTGGTTGGAACAGTCTTTCTGTCCATGCGAATGATTCGTCATTTTCTATGGAGACATTCAAATCACAGTTCAAGGCCGATATTTCTAAACTATCATCGATTTCTTGAACTCATGTATAGCACCCTATGCTTCGGATTAGACTGACTACGGCGCTATACAAATCGTCCTATTATTATCGTTACTTCCTCCTCCTCATCCTCCTCCTTCCTCTTACTACACCTCTTCCTCTCTTTCTTCGTCTTCCTCCTCTTCCTCCTCCTCATCCTCCTCCCTATCCTCCTCCTCTAACTCCTCCTCTTCTTCCTCCCCTTCCTTCTTCCTCCTCCTCTTCTTCCTCCTCCTTCTCCTGCTCCTTCTCCTCTTCCTCCTCCTTTTCCTGCTCCTTCTCTCCGCCTCCTCTTCCCCTCTTACTCCTTCTCCCCTTCCTCCTCCTCCTCCTCCTCCTCCTCCTCCTCCTCCTCTTCCTCCTCCTCCTCCTCCTCCTCCTCCTCCTCCTCCTCCTCCTCCTCCTCCTCCTCCTCCTCCTCCTCTTCCTCCTCCTCCTCCTCCTCCTCCTCCTCCTCCTCCTCCTCCTCCTCTTCCTCCTCCTCTTCCTCCTCTTCCTCCTCTTCCTCCTCCTCCTCCTCCTTTCCTCCTCCTCCTCCTCTTCCTCCTCTTCCTCCTCCTCCTCCTCTCCTCCTCCTCTTCCTCTTCCTCCTTCTCTTTCTCCTCCTCTTCCTCCTCCTCTTCCTCCTCTTCATCCTCCTCCTCCTCCTCCTCCTCCTCTCTCCTCCTCCTCCTCCTCCTCCTCCTCCTCCTCCTCCTCCTCCTCCTTCCTCCTCCTCCTCCTCCTTTCCTCCTCCTCCTCTTCCTCCTCCTCCTCTTCCTCCTACTCCTCCTCTTCCTCTGGTCTGATAACGATCCAGACGACGTAGTCTCCGTCCATCGTTTGTTCACTGATGTATAATTATAGCTCAGCTTCTGTGGCTGTCCTTCTCTAGCGGTCTAACCAACACCTACATACAGACACAGGCATAGGCATATTGTCTGTCTGTCTGTCCGTCTGTCTGTCTGCCTTCGTGTGTAACTATGTCTGTCTGCACCGTCTGTGTGTCTGTGTCTGTCTGTCTGTATGTCTCTGTCTGTCTCTCTTTCTGTCTGTGTGTCTGCCCGTCTGTCTGTCTGTCTGTCTGTCTGTCTGCACCGTCTGTCTGTAGCCGTGGAGTCCCTGCGTGTGCTTTATGTGACATGAGCTTACGCCTGGATAAGTCCGTCCTCCGCTGAAGGCGGAAGGAGAGTCCGACCGGATGGACGGATGAACAGAGTGGAAAGAGGAGGGGAAGAGGCGGGAGGACAAGGCAGGACAAAGTGGAGAAGGAGAAAGAGGAGGAGGAGGAAATGGAGGAGGAGACGGAGGAGAAGCAGGAGGAGGAGGAAGTACTCATTTCGGATTGTAATGGCTACTGGCGTCAAAGCCGTTTGTATTCATTAATGACCCGAAGGGACGACATCTATACAGAAATAGGAACAGGGAGACGGAGACGGAGACGGAGACGGAGAGGGACAGGGACAGGGACAGGGACAGGGACAGGGACAGGGACAGGGACAGGGACAGGGACAGGGGACAGGGACAGGGACAGGGACAGGGACAGGGACAGGGACAGGGACAGGGACAGGGACAGGGACAGGGACAGGGACAGGGGTATTGTTTATGCCTTTATGAATGAATTAATGAACCATTTTGCTTGCTTGCTTGTTCTAGCTCTACATATATAAATAATAATAATAATAATAATAATAATAATCTTTTCTTTAATAAGCGCCTGACAAACGCACTGCGCTGTACATTTACATGTTATGCAATTGAAACAATCTTAACTACTAACAGAACAGACAGCCTGCAATACAACGGCGCTAATAGCAGCCTACAAAGCATATCCTTTGCCTCTCTCCCCGTCTCTTTATTTATATTCCTCTCCCCGACTCCCTCTCTCCCTCAGACAGACAGACAGACAGACAGGCAGACAGACTTAACGCTGTTTTATGACGTGTTGTTTTGATCAGCACTAATTATGTTAATATTTATTTTATTTGTCTTGATTACAAATATATTTTATTTATTTTTCATATTTTCAGATGAATCGTCCCATACAAGTCAAACCAGCGGACAGCGAAAGCCGCACAAGTCAGTATCTGTCTCTGTTTGTCTCTGTCTATTTGTCTGTCTCTGTGTTTCTGTCTATCTCTCTATGTCTGTCTCTATCTACCTTTATGTCTATCTGTCTCTGTCCATTTGCCTCTGTCTGATCGGTGCGTCTCCCTCCGTATCTGTCTGCCTGTCTCTGTCTGTTTCTCTGTCTGTCTGTTTGTCTCTTGTTTGTCTGTCTGCGCCTGTCTATTTTACCTGAATGTCTGCCTATCCGTCTCTGTCTCCATATCTGTATCTTTATCTTTATCTTTCCGTATCCGCGCTATGCGCTATATGAATAACCAGACAGACAGAAGGAGACCTTAATGTAATGTATACTGTAATGTATGTATTGTTTTGTACTCTGTTTAATAAGTAAGTAGAGACTTATAACAAGACCTGATTAGGCGACTAATGGTCAACGATGTCAAAGGATGCATAGTTTAGTAGATGTTGGAGAGAGAGAGAGTGAGTGAGGAGGACTGAGAGAGACAGAGACAGAGAGACAGAGACGGAGACAGAGAGAGACACACAGAGAAACACACACAGAGAGGCAGAGAGTGAGGCTAAGGCAGAGAAAGAGGGAGAGAGAGACAGACAGACAGACAGACAGACAGACAGACAGAGACGGAGAGACAGAGACAGAGACACAATTTCTCGATCCATAATTCATGTCTCTTGTAATCCAGTCCTTGTCCATCCTGTATCCATCCGATTGACCTCTCCTCCACTCCATTCATCCACCGCAGGCTCCACATCTGCAGTCTACGTTCGCTTCTATCTTCCTAACTGTCCTCCTTCCTGTCTCTTTCCTTCCCTTTCTGCTCCCTCTGCGCCATCGCTGCTGTCTGTCTGTCTCACTGTCGCTCTCCCTTCTTCCTTGTCTCCTTCCCTGTCTGCCTGTCTCACTTTTTGTAACCATCCGTCCATCTCTCCATTCCTTTACCATTCTTCCTCCATTCCTGTCTCATTATCTGTCCGCCTCTGTATCTCTTTTCTGATCCCTGCCTAGCTGCTTCCCTCCTTCTCTTCCTCTCTGTCTGTCTCTTCCTCTTTCCACGCTTCCCTCCCTTCCTTCATTCCTCCCTCTTTCGCTCTCTCCCTTTCCCTCTCCCTCTCAAAGCTCTCAACCGTCTTTTCCAATGCATCGTCTGTTCTCCACGCATCGTCGCTTCGACATCCTCGTCTTGTCTCTGCATCCACTGTGGGCGTTTGTACACACATACATAACACACAACAGACATACATACATACAGACAGACAGACAGACAGACAGACAGACAGACATACAGACATACAGACTTACATGCATATACATACAGACATATATATATATATATATATATATATATATATATATACATACATACATAAATATTGTCATAATATATGCATGCATGCATACATAATATATTGAGGATTTTATTTGCAGAAGACCGGAAGTTGTTTGTGGGCATGCTCAATAAACAGCAGACGGAAGAGGAGGTTCGAAACCTTTTCCATCCATTCGGAAACATTGAGGAGTGTACGGTACTGAGGGATCAGAACGGAAACAGCAAAGGTACCCCCCCACTCCCCCACCCCTCACCCTCACCCCGTCCTTCAGAAATTGTAGGCTTGTAATCGAAAGTTTACAAATCGCCACTCAGTAGCGATGGTTCTACTGCAATGCAATACAATATTATAACTGCATTTTAAACAATGTCTTCATTTAAAAGTTCAGAAATTCACACACGATCACATGATAGAACATTGATGGCACTGAGCAACTGTGAGTGAAGGACTCACTCAAGGTCCCTACACAGTAAATGCCTCAAGCGAGGCTCGAACCCGAACTCTCCGCGTTACTGTATACTATTGTATTGTATGGTATTATATTTAAGCATTTGTAAAGCGTCTCTACTGGGGTGAACGGTGAACCGTTCAGAAGCGCTTCCAATGCACAAGGCCCGCGAAAAGAAACAGGTTTTGAGAAAAGCGAAGGAAGAACTCTATTTCTGTCCGAACTTCGTTATTAAATGGCGATAATTGTGCATTAACAATAGCGTCAGATTAGATTAGATTAGATTAAATATGCTCAGTTCTAACTTGATCCTAGATCTATTTTTAGCGTCCATCTTCTGTTGAATATCAAATATTGATTACTAATTTATTACATTTAAGTTATAAGATTATGTTGGATAACTTGGATTAGACACCTGCGACTAAATTATTAGAGAATTGTTGTTGTTTCTGATTTCTTTGGTCAGGTTGTGCTTTTGTGAAGTTTGGTAGTCACACGGAGGCTCAAGCGGCGGTCAATGCACTCCACGGCAGTCAAACAATGCCAGTCAGTTTTATGGTTTCAGTTCAATTGCTCACTTCTATTTTGTATTGTTTTGTATTTGTTAATTTATATAGCGCCGCTCACAGCAGTGGCCATTCAGTAGCGCTCCCAGTGTCCGTTTAAGGATGTGTACTTTGCGCTTCTCGTCTCTTTCTCGCGGTTATTGTTGGATGAATTATCGAGAGATTTCTGGATGAATGGATGGATGGATGGATGGATGGATTATGAATGGATGGGTTGGTGGGTGGATGGATGAATGAATGAATGATTGGATAGATGGGCGGATCAATGGATGTATTAATGGATGGATGGATGGATGGACGGATGAACGTAAATTCTTTGAGAATAAATGTTCAACCTGGCAGAGAATAGCTTCTGTTGTCTATGTATTTAAATTGCTGATGCTTGTTCGCCATAGTGCAGTTTGGCAACTGGTTATATTAAAGAACATACTTACTTACTTACTTACTTAGTTGGTTACTTAAGTTCAGACAGGATAGATGGCTTTGTCTGTGTGGACCGTGGATATGGTGACACAGTGGGAGTGTATGAAATAAATTTCGGCGAGGAATGGCAGAGCTATGTATGATTAGGGGAGAGAGAGAGATTAGAGAGAGAGAGAGAGAGAGAGAGAGAGAGAGAGAGAGAGAGAGAGAGAGAGAGAGAGAGAGAGAGAGAGAGAGAGAGAGAGAGAGAGAGAGAGAGAGAGAGAGAGAGAGAGAGAGAGAGAGAGAGAGAGAGAGAGAGAGAGAGAGAGAGAGAGAGAGAGAGAGAGAGAGAGAGAGAGAGAGAGAGAGAGAGAGAGAGAGAGAGAGAGAGAGAGGTCGTATGGCTGTTTGTCTTCGGTTAATGCATCGGTTGGGATGATCAGCTGCGATACGTTGACCACAATATTATATGGCTTCCATTAGAGGCTTTTATTGTTGCCTCTGCGCGGTGCTATAGGATGGCCCTTCGATATTGATACTCTGACGGTCTCTGTATGTCTTCGCTAATGGCACTCTGAATGTTTGGCTATCTGGCACTGTGATTGACGCTGTGTCTCTTGCTGTATGTCACTGTGAGTGTTTGTTCTATTCTGTTCTTCTTTGATATTCCGATATGTTCCATTCTGTTCTCTTTGATGTGCCGATATGTTCTATTTTGTTGTTCGTTGATGTGCCAATATACTGTTTTTGGTTTTCTCTTCTCTTCATTCCGTTCTGTATTCTTCTGCAGCGCTGTCTCTTTCTCTCTCTCCATTTTTATGTGTATTCCTGCCTGTCTGTGTGTTTGTTTACGTCTCTGGCAGTCTATGTTTCTTCCTCTGTCTCTACTCTCCCTGTGTCATTATTTCTTAATTTATTATGCGCCATAATATGGTGACTAAGCATGCATCAATCGTTGGGCTGACCATCTGCGAGCGAACGACTTAGCAAAGTCAGTCTTCTCTTTTGTGTCTCTCTATATGTCTACACAGCAATGTTTAGTTCTGCTGTCTCTGTCTCAGCACATGTCTCAGCATGTCTCTGTTCTAGTCTGTTCTGTCCTTATATATTTCTATTATGTCCGAGAGAGAGAGAGAGAGAGAGAGAGAGAGAGAGAGAGAGAGAGAGAGAGAGAGAGAGAGAGAGAGAGAGAGAGAGAGAGAGAGACGCAGAGATAGAGAGAGAGGAGAGAGACAGAGACAGAGACAGATACAGACAGAAACAGAGATAGACAGTGACAGAGAGAAACAGAGATACAGAGAAACAGAGACAGGAAGAGAGACAGAGACACAGGCAGACAGAGGAGACAGAGAGGCAGTGACATGCAGAAACTGAGAAGGAGAGTGCCTATCTTACCCACCAACATGTAATAATCAATTGTACCGATCTCTACGACTGTCTGTCTGTCTGTCTGTCTGTTTGTCTGTCAGTGTCTGTCTGTTTGACCCGTTATTGACTGTTGCATTGTTTCATTCTGTTTTTGTTTTTCTGTTACTTTCATTGCAGGGTAGTTCTGTCTACTACGCTTTCTGTTGTTTGAAACGTCTCACTGTTTCCTATCACACTGTCTTTCTCTCCTTCAGCCATGTTCCGTTCTGCTCTGAACGTCTCTGTTCTGTCCTGTTCCGTCCTGTTCTCTTCTGCCTCCTTACCCTTCTATTCTGAATCTGCCTGTTCCATTCTGCCTCCTTACCCTTCTATTCTCAATCTGCCTGTTCTATTCTGCCTCCTTACCGTTCAATTCTGAATCTGCCTGTTCTATTCTGCCTC
>JACEVL010000485.1:1698682-1706182 GCA_020284085.1 Aporrectodea caliginosa | reverse complement strand
AGCGATGCACCGACCCCCCCTCCACCCCCCGTTCCCACGTCCAGGGCCATGGGATTCATACATTACCAACTGATGGACCTAGGAAAGGGAAAAAGCATCTACTCTACCTATCGTAGGAAACGGTGACTTTGACTTGGCTCTATATGAATTCTTATTATAATACGTTGCATCTACTCCCAAAAGATCTCCACCAATTTGCTCATCATCGTCATCATCATCATCATCATCTGACTCGTCTGTTCATCTCAACTCTCTTTGCCCTCTCTCCTCTGCAGCTTTCCACTCACGACTGAACATGAACTCTTCAAGCTATCCTATCCTGATTCTTCACCTGTGCTATAATGTAACCACCATCATCAACAATTTCCACCGTAGCATCATGCTGTCTCCTCGGCTTGACCTCCCAAGATTCTGACCTGGCACCAAAACTCACTAAACAACCAGGCTATTTCGGAGTTGATTTAAAATTTCGGAGATTTTACATTACTTTATATAAAATTATGGTGTATTCTTTTGCATTTGATTGCATAGGTATATTTGATACTGGGTCTTTGGCGGCCTATCCTTATGGTCAATTCCAACAGGTGCTCGCGCAGCATGTGACTACCGTTCTACCGGGAACGCCGAGCATGCCAAAGGAAGGTAGGAAGCAGATGATACCTGGAATGATGATGATGATGATGATGATGATGATGATGATGATGATGATGATGATGATGATGATGATGATGATGATGATGATGATGATGATGATGATGATGATGATGATGATGATGATGATGATGATGATGATGATGATGATGATGATGATGATGATGATGATGATGATGATGATGATGATGATGATGATGATGATGATGATGATGATGATGATTTGAGTTTGTTTTATGATGATGTAGTCGTTGCTGCTGTGGATGCTGCGTAGTTATGATGGTGATTTTCATGTAAATCAGTGTTATGTGAATTCAGTGTAGTTTAGTTTGGTATAGTGTCTAGGCGAAAAATAGTCTAATCTATTATACTACAGTCTGATCAAGTCTAGTTAGTCTAGTCCAGTGTAGTATTATGTTGTGTAGTTTGTTGTAGTGTTAGTCCAGTGTGCTCAAGTGTAGCATTGCGTAGACCAGTGTAATATAGTTTAGTGTAATGTTGTGGGTCTAATCATGATTTAATCAGTCCTTGCAGCAGGTGTTCGCCCAGCATGTGCCTAATCTCCTCTGAACCTGATCTGTGACATTGTGTCTTAAATATTCTTGTGTGCCTGTCTATAGATCTGCGAGCTGCCTCTCCCGTTGGTCCGGAGGGCTGCAACCTCTTCATCTATCACCTGCCGCAGGAGTTTGGAGACACAGAACTGGCGCAGATGTTCCTTCCGTTCGGTAACATCGTCAGCGCCAAGGTCTACGTCGACCGAGCCACCAACCAGAGCAAGTGCTTCGGTAATCTATGCTAATCTATGATCTAATCTAATCTAATCTAATCTAATCTAATCTAATCTAATATGATCTCATCTGATCTATTGTAAGATAATTTAATCTAATCCTATCTTATTTATTTGAACCTTCCACCTTAGATTTGAATAGTCTTGCTTTGATCAAGTAAATTTCAGTCTAACGTGGTCAATTCTAGTCTAGTCTAGTCAATTTTTAATTTAGTCCATTCCAACACAATGTAGTCAATTATAATGTAGTCTGGCCAATTCTAGTATCTTCTAGTCAATTCTAGTATACATTCTAGCCGATTTTGAGTCTATTGTAGTCAATTTATTTAGTAGATTCTAGTCTATTCTAGTCAATTTTAGTCTATTCTAGTCTCGTCTATAGTCCAATCTAGCCTGTATCAGTCGTTTCTAGTTCGATTCTAATTCAGTACAATCTAATCTGGTCTTGATTGGTCTTGGTCTCCTATGGTCTGGTCTTGGTCTCCTATGGTCTTGATCTTGCCTGGTTCTAGTTTCTTCCCATCCTGTGAATGCGTCTGTCTGTCTGTGTGTCTGTGTGTCTGTTATGTAGGATTCGTAAGCTTTGACAACATGTCGAGCGCCCAGTCGGCCATTCAGGCGATGAATGGGTTTCAGATCGGAATGAAAAGACTGAAGGTTCAGCTGAAGAGATCGAAAGAAGCCAATCGACCCTACTAGACCCCAATCGGTCGGTCGCAGCCGTCTTCAGAACCCATCAACTGTTAACGTATGTCATGCAGTTTTGTTGTCTCATCGTCTGGGAAAGCGGAAAATGGCGTAGCCGTCGTGTTTTGCGAGCGTCTCTTTTCGATGTCGACGTAAATGTCTTCTGAGAACGTGGTTGAGGCGCAGTAGACTATAGTGGACACCCATGGAACAGTTTTTGTCGATCATCTTTGATAGCTTGGGAGAGGGATAGGGACAGGGACAGGGACAGGGACAGGGACAGGGACAGGGACAGGGACAGGGACAGGGACAGGGACAGGGACAGGGACAGGGACAGGGACAGGGACAGGGACAGGGACAGGGACAGGGACAGGGACAGGGACAGGGAGAAGAGGAGGAAGAGGAGGAAGAGGAGGAGGGAGAAGAGGAGGAAGAGGAAGAGGAGGAGGGAGAAGAAGTGGGAGAAGAAGTGGGAGAAGAAGTGGGAGAAGAAGTGGGAGAAGACGAGGAAGAAAGACGAAGAAAGAAAATGAAGTCCATCAAGCTAACCCAGAAATCTCATAATGTTTTCTGTTCAGAAGGGGATTCGAATTCCCAAGAGTTCAGCACTCCAACCAATAGACCATGTTTGTAAGAGACCAATTTTGTACAGGCTAAAGTTTCTTATAGCATAATTATGAAATTACTGTTAATAGGTAAGTAATTGGTTGTTTTAGGACATATTCTAAGTTATCCGTTCTGTAATATAATGTCAATAAATTGCTTAATTAAATCTAATCTAACGGTTTGTATAGAGCAGTTATTGTAAAGTTTCATAACTTATATCAGTCACTTAGAATGAAGTTTCGCAATAGAAACAGAATCGAGGTCGAAATCCCATGGATCAGGTTTACATCTAAGTGTTTTCCATTTTTTTAAATGTAGGATATTTTTGATTTTTCTATAGGACATCGGATGTGAGGAATTGTGATCTCTAAGACACAGTCTAGAATCGTTCATCAGAAGCTTTTGCCCGAACGCTTCCGCCGCCAAAGAAATTTGCTTGCCAGTCTTATAAGACGAGGATGTGACGTCATTTTTAAAGTTTGAACTTTCTTTGCAGGAGATTTAGCTCCAACAATTAACTATGTATGTCGACCGGAAGTTAAGATCTGCCCGTCAGTAGAGATAGGCTAAAATATATTTTCATCAGAGGATTCAACGTATTGAACAAGTCTATATATTTATCAACTTCTCGCGCAGTTTAACCGCTTTTCTGGTTGTTTGTATTATAACAGAATATATTATTACAACAATTGTCGCTAAGAGTAGGATAATTACAATAATTATTAGAGTTTCAGTGTTGTGACCATATAGCTATATAAAAAACGCTAGCGATAGGTTTTAAGTTTGAGGAATTTTCCGATTAGCTCTTGTTATCGATTTGCTTGCTAGGTGTCAGCATAAACTTGCTTCGATGTGATTGGTTGATATTTTGAAGCATCACAAGTTGTGATAACACGTGGTTTCTAGAGAAAGGTTGTGCGACTTTGAACTGTGAAGGTATTTCAGTTAAATAAGTCTAAGCTATCGCAGAGAACGTTATTTTTGGTCGTTGTAAGGGTCCTGGTGATATTTGTCCAGATGATCTGGAAAGATGGTAGCCTATTGTTAAACTCATTCGGGTCGTTTTGAGCAAATTGCAAACTAAAGAAAGCATAATGAAGACAAAACAAAAAGTTTTATAATGTTAACAGGTAAATATAAGGCCAATGAGTTCTGTAATCCTTCGATTTGAAGCTTGAAACTTTTGGACAAATTTACTTATTAAACTGGGTTATAACAGAAGAAATAAATGCATAGTGGATATCAGAGCCAGTCCTAAGCCTGGAACTCTCTTTAAGGGAGAAGTGCGAAGGTCGAACGGATGGGTGCAGATACTCCTTTCGTAAAGAAAAAATACGTATGAAATCCAATGCAAGCATTGGACTCCAACGGGCCTCGGCCCATGGATCCGATGCAAGCGTTGGACACCTACGGGCCTTCGGCCCATGGATCCTGATGATGATGATGATAACATAAAAAAATTAATGTATTTAGGAACGTATGAGAACAGTTTGGCCATGTGCTTTTCTTGATCAGTAATGTTTTCTTCATACAAATACGTCATTTAACACTTTAGCGACAAAGCTGCATTGGTTTCCGAGTCACGTTTAGTAGGCTCTAGTCGCTAAAGTGTTAAGGTTTTGAAATTTACTTGTGAAAGGCGATAAATGTTATTGCACAATCATATTGCATGACTTAGTATAACAAGGTTGATTGGGATGATCTCAAAATACGGGACCAAAAGGTCGCGCAACTTCGAGTTCAACCTAAAGGGTTAATTGAATGCCAGGTCGTTTGCGAGGCGCTGTGTTGAAGAATACGTTTCAGGAATTTCTTGTTGTTCATTATCTCGATTTGCATATCTTTTCTTCATGTTTTTGTCGCTTGATTCTTTGAGGTTGTCTTTGTTGTTAGGAAAGTGTGAGATTGTAATCATTGCGGTTTTAGAGCTTCACAGGTGATGCGGTTTGATCTTGCCGAAACTGTGGAACAATCCTCATTATATCAAGAACACCACGACCTGAACGCCCCTAGACATAATTTGTCTGCTGATTGAGCGCAGACAACTGTGGCCTGCAATGAGACAATTCTGATTTATCACTGTAAAAGCGCATATCACAGTTTCAGTTTGAGTATCAGACAGGCAGACTAGTCACACTACAATGCAGCACTTGTTAAAATGCTGGGGCCACGCCAGCATAATATTTACATGCTGAAATCGTTAAAATTCGTTCCAAAAGAAGGCAAGATCAGCAATTCCATTCCTACTTTTCACCAGTCGTTCTAATTTTCTCTCTTAATTTAGTTAAATGAAACCGTCTTAAAGTCTTTTATTAGAAGCACGTTAACCTGGTCATCAAATCGATTAGTTTATTGTAGTCATATCATATCTGAAACTGGTACACCCGACGACTAAATTCTTAATACATTCCATAAATGACAACAGTTCCGTAAACAATTTAACATGGAATCCTTAACGAAATATTTGTTACTCTGTGACCAGTAGGCTCACCAAGCAGCCAAAGACTGTTTGTTGCCAAGTCACTTAGCCTACTAATGAACTGTTACAAAATTGAAAATAGTTTCAACAGCTTATTAATTGAAATTCTCAATTAATTAACAGTAAGGAGCTAATTACTACTGCTGTGCCGGCCACGCAGAGTCGTTTTCAATTTTCGTTCGTCAAACTGGATGTTCTGACGGTGTTCACCGGGTATTTTTTGTGTCTGTATCTTATGATTAATTGTGTATATTTTTCATCATCCGGTTTTACTTGTTATTTAATGAGATTGATTACGTTTTTTAATATTGATTACTTAAATTTTTTAATGCATTGGACGATGAGGATAGTATAGCTTAAATATTGTATAGTTGGTGTGTAGATGATGATTGATGTGCTTCTTAGATTTCAGTAATTTTCCAAAAGGATCCCATGCAGAGTCAATATGAAGGGGGTTTCCAGAGGCGAAACTTGAGGGATGTTTGGAGTTTGGATCCCCACTTTTTTACAAGGATCTAAGGGAATCGGGCTGATTAAAGTCAAACTGTTTAGGGAAGGAAAAAGCTCAGGGTGATTTCATACATTTGCCATCGGCTCATATCCTGAATGAACCAATGTTATAAGCCATGATGATCATCTACTTCTCTTGTAAGGTCTCGCCTCTGAGATTTCTTGATCAGCCATTGCCTGAGATTATCACTTTCGGGTGATAGTGTTGTTTGGGGTGACCCGTGTTTATACAGGTCAGTTCAAGTTCAAATTAATACATTCCAGTTTTTTTATTGGTGCATTCATATTTTGATGCATTCATATTTTGTTAAACATTTTGTTAACTGTTGCAATCGCTTGGTGTATGAACGCATAGTTCTGTTTTGATGTATCGTGAGTGAGAGAGAACTAGGCTTGAGAAAACAGTTTAGGCGCCATAGACTAGTCATTGTTTGAGCCAACCCAATATATTCATTGAATAATTTAATATATGGATATAAAGGTTGAGAGAGAATGGTAAAGGCAAGAAGTCCAATTTCATCCAACCACTGAGATCAATTTAACCAGTGAGTGTTATGGTCGTCCTATAACTTGTGAAATTGGTGTAGAGACAAAATCATAATTCCTTTTTTTAGAAAATACTTTGTTTTAAAATATTTATTCTGTGTTTAGGCCTACCTGTGATATGAGAAATTTTCTGTGACTAATTTCTTTCCCCACCTGTATTGCAACGTGTCATGAAACCTTGTTTGAAGAAAGGATTTGCAATCATTGACGCCCGTTGTTTTTTACGAAAGGTGATTTTTTTTCTAATCCTTTAATGCACATTAGAAATCATTTTATTAAGAAATGTTCCAAACTCTAATTGACCATGTTGACTTCAAGGTTATATCGCATTATAATGTTCTGTTAAATATTTCGCAGTTAGGTCTATTTCAAATCACTGCGTTGAAGAAAACCATGCGTAACTATACAGGTTGCCTATTCGCAAATTTCTATCCCCAATTTCAGTCTCCCGTTTTACTACTACAGCGAAGTTAACAACTATACCTTAGTCGCTTTTCATTGTGATGAAAATATGGACACCAGAATAGGTCAGCAGAAAAGATGAAAACTTGGTTTGTAGTTATTGGAGAAACGCTCGCATCTCCTTGGGACAGAGGACTCACATTTTGTTGCTCGCAGTTGGGTTCACGTAACTCTCAAGAGTTTACTCGCGATTGAATGGATCAAGTGTCATTTCCTTCGCTTGAAATCGCTTCATGCTTTCTCGAAACTTCTCTTTTGTTGATTCACTTAAAGGTCTCCTAGAAAACTTTCTATGCGTGTTGTGACTCGTGCATTTTTTTGAATGAATTTATTCAAGTTATGATCTGATATATCATATATATTTATATTCGTAATATTTTACGCACATATATGCCACTATTTTTTGAGATTAATAAAGCTTGGACACCTATTCACTCTTCGCGTTCAGTTTGTGTAAAAACAGCCTACGAACAACATTTGTACGATTTCTTTACTATAAGAGTTGAGCGTCAGAAGTAGGCCTAATGGCAAGCTTTGTATGATGTGAACTTTTCGATTCCTTTACATGTGCAGTGTATTAGTATAATAATTAGCATTAGTAATAGACTAACAGTAGTAGTTGTGGTGTTGGTGTTTAGTAGTAGTAGTAGTAGTAGTAGTAGTAGTAGTAGTAGTAGTAGTAGTAGTAGTAGTAGCAGCAGCAGCAGCAGCAGCAGCAGCAGCACCAGCACCAGCACCAGCAGTGGTGGTGGTGGTGGTGGTGGTGGTG
>JACEVL010000485.1:1608682-1693682 GCA_020284085.1 Aporrectodea caliginosa | reverse complement strand
CACGTGAGGTCATGACCTCAAAGGGCAGACACGGGGTGGGAGGACCACGCTGGGGGGGTGGGACAACGTCATCATTCCCCTTAACGATCCGCCGACCAAGACGTCAGCTTAATCCAGTCTTCAAACGATCCTCTCTCATAGAAGACGCCAATATCAAGAGACGGGTGTGGTAGAAAATCTAATACACGGATAATATGGCCCGGCGTCAAGTGAAATCAGGTCCAAGGAGAAAAGAGTTCCGACCAGTGTTGCAAGTGGTTCACGTGACGAGGTCAAGGACATTTGTTTCTAATGGTTAAAGTCTTCCATTGATGCTATTTGCTACCAATTCGTTCCTCAAAATCACGTTTTGTCCTACTTCCTTCTCCTCTTCCTCCTTCTCCTCCTCCTTCTCCTCCTTCTCCTCCTCCTGTTGACTTTATAGTGGCAATATCCAAACTAAAAACACGACACTCTACAAACAAAATTATAAAGTACGCAGATGACAGCTACCTCCTTATTCCATCAACAAATAGCGAATTGATAACGTCCGAAATCGATCATGTCACCACATCGGCTGATTCTTGCAATTTAAAACTGAATCATTCTAAGATCCAAGAGATGATAGTTCGTCGACCAATGAGAGGGTTGGGTGTTGATCTTCCAAAAGTTACACCGGGCCTCGCCAGGGTAAAGCACATGAAGATCCTAGGTGTCACTTTGTCAGAACAATTCAACTTCGACACGCATGTTAACAACATTGTCATTAAGGCTAGACAGTCAATGTATGCCCTCCGCGTTCTAACAGCACACGGGTTAAAGGGCCAATCTCTGTGTGATGTAACAAATGCTACCACAGTGTCGCGGATGCTCTATGCGGCCCCGGCGTGGTGGGGCTTTGTGGGGGTAGAGGGACGATCTCGTCTTCAGGCAACTATACGGCGACTGGTCCGGTCTCGTTATCTACCGGAATCCTACCAAAGTTTCGAGCAACTTTGCAGAAAAGCAGACTCTAACCTCTTTTCTACCATCATCAGCAACCCTGCACATGTATTACATCAACTACTGCCTCCCGTGAAAACTGTTTCATACTCGCTACGCCCCAGAACCCACAATAGAATAATACCTAAGGCAAACTCTCTATCTCATAAAACATTTGTCACACGGATGCTTTATACTTAATTTTTTATATTTGATGATCTTTGTACACCAAAATGCGGTTAGCAGTTGGTTTTTCAATAAAGGATATACTTACTTACTTCCTCCTTTTCTTACTCTTCCTCCACCTCATCCTATTCTTCCTGCTTCTTTTCCTATTCCTTCTCTTCTTCCTTCTTCTTCTCCTCGTCTTCCTATACTACCCTTCTCATTCTCCGCCACTTCCTCCTCCTCCTGCTTCTCCTGCTTCTCCTCCTTCCTCCTCATCCTAATCGTCATGACCACCATAATTATCACCCATAATTATCGTCATCAGTTTCTGACGCCAGCCATTTGGCGGCGATAGGTACGAATAAATGATCTCCATTGTCCTCGGTCATATGTCAGCTTGTCAAGTCCAGTGTTCCTTTTATTGTTATTCCAAGTCTTGTTATGTTCTCATTTCTAATGTTTTCCGAAACCCTGCATGTAATATAATGCATAGTCTGAAATTCGATCTTTGGTCAGGGACAGTATTTTGCTCTGATCATATTTACCTCCACTCCGTGGGGTTTGCGACGTGCTGCGTCCCTCGCGCAGTAATAAAGCAGTGCGCCGCGGCCGCCGCACGAAGTAGTCCGCGGAAAATCTGGCCATAGATGTGAGATGATTTAGCGAGATTGGCAATTATGTTGCGCCATTTCGTGTAGCCTAAGGCTGGATTACGACAGCAGTTCCGAATGATGATGATGTTGTTGATGATGATGATAACGATGATGATGATGACGACGGAAATATTGTTAATAGTGACGAGTGCACGAGAAGAAGGAGATAAATACATTATATATAATATATACATATACATATCTATGTAAATATATATATATTATAGATATAATAACCTATAATATATATGTATACTTATTCATATATATACATACAAACATATCTATGTATATTGTATTGTATTGTATTGTATTGTGTATTGTATTGTATTGTATTGTATTGTATTGTATTGTATTGTATTGTATTGTATTGTATTTGAACACTTGTTATAGCGCCCCTACCAGATTTCCCATTCAGAGGCGCTCCCGACTACTGCGCGGACGCTGAATCGGAGTTTCACGCCGAAGCGCATGAGCAATGGCGAGTGAAGGACTTGCCCAGGGTCCCTACGCGGCGACTTTGAGGTGGATTCGAACCCGCAACCCTCCAGCTGCAAGGCACCGAACATACCCCTAAACCACCGCGCCCCAGTTGTATTGTAATGTGTTGTATTGTGTGTTGTATTGTACTCCACGTTTATAATGCGACCGAGCCACCCGCAGTAAAGATCCGAGAAATTAATCTCTGATAATTCGACCCGACCGGGAAGCGAACCCAGGGCGCCGGCGTGACGAGCGGGCTACCAACCCACTCGGCCACTCAGGATCCTTAATATATATAAACATAGTGCGTGTATTGAATTTATATAGCGCCCTGTTGGCTTTTATAGTGCTTCAATGAAAGGACCGCCGCGATCAAATTTTGACCGGTGAGACATTTGAAGTCTCCATGTAGTTTGGTACTAAAAGACATATCATAGCATTGCATTTTATTCACATCGTATTGCTTCGCATTGGTGAATTCAAATAACTCTTTTAGTGATGTAATGTAGTGCACTGTATTATATTGTATTTTATAGGTGCATTTATATAGGTCCTCTGGCGGTTTGTTCTGACCTGTGATGACGTTGATGTCTGAGATGGACTGAGGTGAGAGATCGACTGCTAATGATCCGGATTCGAAGTCTGTCTTCAGTTGTTGTTTCCGTTTGGCTGAGCCACAAAGACGATACAGACCGATGTGGTTGAGACCCCTTCGCTCCACCTCCTCTGCAGAAAGGAACAGGCCACCGATCACGATTACAGTCATGATTGCCATGATCAATGTGTGTCATGATCATTATGATCCTTGTGATCATTGTGATCATGACGACATTTATGGTCATAATCTAAACGATTTATTTCGAATTTTAAATGTAGTTGCTAATCTTCATAAATTCTCTAAATCCTGAGAGATTATGATTATATAGAATATTATAGATGCAAGTTGGGGATAAAACCACTATCTCTAGAAATGTTGTATATCCCGAGGGACCACAAGTGCCTTATGGTATCTCCTGTGGACATGAAGGACAACAAATACCAGCATCATTGATTGATGCCTTGTGCATTAGACTCTGGTGCAATAGAGTTACAAAATTAAATAAAATCAAACCGTGGGAACAAAAAATAAATGAACACAAGCAGAAATTCTTCAGTGCAAGAGGTGTGGCCTTGTGGAATGGTTTGGATGTCAGTGGAAAATATCACAGCTTTTAAGACGAAGCTAGGAGAGATGGGTTATTAACTTGCAGTGGATCTAACACAGACTGCATTCGTCATATCAACTTAAAACCCTTGTTGTCCTTTATAATTGTATAATAAAGAAACAGGCAAATGAATAGATAAGAGGGCGAATGTTTGAATTCGTTGCCTACCAATGCATCTTCTGAGTACGATGGGAATATTATCGGAGGCAGCCTCCCTCCTGACGATCGTCTCCAGCGCCACTCCGAAGATAGCACTCTGATGATCGCCTGCAGCTGGAAGTCGTTGAAAGACGCGCCCTGGGTCGCGACAGAGCAGCTCAACGTAGAGTATTCCCTTTGGATCCAGTCTGAGGGCGAGACGTCGCTGGGTCTGGCGGTGACGAAGGAAGGTCTGAAGGGAGAGAACGGCGCTGAAGCACAGCTGGTGCTTCGTCGTCGGATCCCAGCTGTAGACGAGGAAGGAGATCCGGCGGGCAGAGATGACGTCCAGCTCAAAGTCCTCGTCCCAGTCGAAGTTGATCGCTCCCGTTCGGATCATCGTCCGAGCTTTGTTGACTGAATCGACGGCGATGACGCAGTAGAGGTCGCGCAGCATCGTCCTTGAAGCTTTGAGTCCGTGACCGCAGAAGATATGAACATAGATGGATCCGTCGAAGGACGTCTGGTGGTCGAAGGTCCTTCGAGAAGAAGACGTCGAGGTCGAGGTCCCGAGGATGTCTTCCGGTCCAGCCGAGGTTCCAGGGTAGAGAACGAAGTCCTCCGTTTTCAGCTGGATCGGCTTCTTGGCTGCCTGGAGGTCCTTGAGGATCGAGCTGGCCGTCAGACGGTCAGCGAGGGGTTTCGACTGGCCCTGAGGGAAGGAGGATGGGTCGAGGGTCCCGTGGCCAGGAGAGGGAGACGGGGTCGACTGACGCGAGCGAGTGGCGGCCACTGCGAGGGAGGACTTGGAGGAGGAGGAGGAAGACGTCGAGGACGATCGATGGGATTTCCAGGTGGAAGTGGTGGAAGAAGGGAAGAGCCGCCGTTGGAGGGTCTGCTGGGTCTCCATAGAAGGGGGTCCCTTGACGGGGTCAGGAGGGGTCGAGTGTTGGTAGGTCCGGTAGTCGAGCAGCGAATCGGCGCTCAGTTTCCGCGCCATGTTCGTCAGACGCGAAGTCCTTGAGGTGGAAAGGGGAGTGGGAGCGGTTGAAGAGGAAGAGGAGGCTGGAGGAGGAGGAGGAGGGTCGGTGGAGGAGGTGGAAGGACTCTGGCGATCGATCCAGGAACGATACTCCTGTGCCGTGTAGCATTCCGTCTCTGATGAGGCGGAAAGGGTTCGACAACGACGACCAACCACAGGGACCGACACGGAATCTATATAGGTCAACGGCAGGAACAGGAGGTTTATCTAATATCTAGTCTAATCTAATCTAATCTAATCTAATCTATTATATTCTTTTCTAATCTAATCTAATTTAATCTAATCTAATCTGATCTGTAGTAGTCGTCACGGATTCTAGATCAAGCTAAGAAAGAGGTTTATAATCTAATCTAATTTAGAATAATCTAATCTAATCTAATCAAGTACAGTTCAAACGAATCTAATCCAATGTACTGCAATATAATCTAGACCCTTGCCTTGTTATGTCTTATCTTATCTTGTGGTTGAAGTGGGCAAGTGATCTAGGTACTGTTCGGAGATAGGTTAAGCTCACAATGAAATGCAATTTAATACAGTTATATAACACTAAAAAATACAATACAATACAAAGCAACTAGGGCTGGTACTGATTAAAAGTTTTTTAATCGATTAATCTCCAAAAATTAATCGCGATTAATCGTATCGTATCGTATTTAAGCATTTGTAAAGCGCCTCTCGTAGAGTGAACCGTTCAGAAGCACTCCCAGTGTGCTAAGCCCCGTGAAAATAAACAGGTTTTGAGAAAAGCGAAGGAAGAAGAGAGACTGCCAGAGAGAATTTAAGAGCGAACAGAAGGAGAAAGAGCATTCCAAAGAGAGGGACCAATTGAAGCAAAGGAACGAGCCTGAGTCATAGCAGTTCTGCTACGGGGAACCAAGAGGTCAAGTCTATTGCAGGAACGAAGTGGACGGTGGGAGGAAGCTGAGTGAGGCCGAAGTAGTACGCCAACCAGATATTGCGGGGCAAGACCCCTCTGAGCCTTGAAGATCAGAGAGAGGATTTTAAATTGTATGCGAGCATGCAGAGGGAGCCAATGAAGTTCGTCAAACATAAAGGAAGAGATGTGAGAGTACCTGGGAAGGCGCGCTATAAGTCTAGCAGCTGTGTTGAGGATCGACTGAAGAGGAGAGAGACGAATCTTAGGAAGACCAACAAGAAGGGAATTGCAGTAGTCAATCCGAGAAAATACAAAAGCATGAACTAAAGTTGTGAATATGGAGGAGGAGACAGAACGACGAATGACCCTGAGACGCCTTAAGTGAAAATAGGAGGAGCGTGAGAGATTAGAGATGTGATTGGTAAAGGTAAGTGAACTATCAAGGGTAACACCCAGATCACGTACACTTGACGAGAAAGAGCAGAGTGGGAACTTTTCAGAGAGGAGAGCAAAATCAAGTTTATGGAGCTGCTGAGGGGTACCAAACCAGATGAATTGAGTCTTAGAAGCATTAAGGGAGAGGCGATTAAATTCGATTAATTTGGTCCATGTTACATAAAGTGTGAAAAACGGTTTATGCTGTATACACTGCAAAACTCTCAATCATTCGACATGCTAAAGTTCAAATTGTCAAACTGAGAAGTGTAGTCAGTAGTAACTACCTTCTATCTACGAAAATCTTCAATAATCTTCGCCATAATCGACTTTTCCCTCAGCATTTACCTTAAATACAAAACGATCGCTTAATTTTCCACTCAAATGTTTCACATTATTACTGTTTGTCATATTGTTTATTCCGGAAATAGGTTGGTTTACGTCATAAAATAAGTAAAAAATTAATCGAAAATTAATCGAACAAGAAAAAATTAATCGATTAAAATTTTTAACGATTAATTGATTAATTAATCGTTAAAATCCGCAGCCCTAAAAGCAACACAATACAACACAACGTAGCACAATATAATACAAAGCAGTACAATACAAAGCAGCATAATACAATAGGATACGATACAATAGAATACAACATAATAGAATACAAAAAGAACCAATAGTAAAAACAAAGTTTTTACTATATCCATCTAGTATCCTATAATCCGTCATATTAAGCAGTTACCTCTACAAATATATAGCATTTTACAACATAGCGTCCGTTTAATCAGGCACCGCACCCGTTTCTGTTGCAGCCAATGGCAACGCTGGCCAATCACAACGCTCCGTATCGGAAAAGGGGATTCCCCGATTCGAAAAGTTTAGTCCCCGATTCTATAAGCTAGCCTCTTTTGGGGAGCTGAAATTTTGATAGAATGAAGTGTGTGCGCGGGTGAGTCTATCTGCCAAGTTTCACGACGATTGAATGATTGTAAGTGATCGAACTAGTCGTCGCAAGATTTGACTTTTTAGCCTGTGGCTCAATCAATCAAGCAAGATGCAAGCAATCAAGCAAGATTCCCGCAAGTTAAACTAGATGGATAAAAATAGATGAATTCGTAGGTAGAGGCTATGCCTTCTGACGCACCTGTTGATCCTGTGTTGCTTGTGTTGTTATCTGAACCGGAAGTGCCAATCAGCTGTTGACCTTCGAGTTCCAAGGCGAGGTTGTCCAGCTTCTGCAGCCAATGCTTCAGTTCATCGCTGTTCACTGACGACGTCTGCAGCTTCTGAGGTAGAGTGTTACAGCGATCGTTACGACCGAACAAACGATTGAAGTAGCTGCGCATAGACACAAGGTCAAGGTCAAGGTCACGTCAGGCCAAGCCAAGACTGGCCAGGCCAGGCCAGGTCAAGGCCAGGTCAAGGGCAGGTCAAGGGCAGGCCAGGCCAGTGCAAGGTCAGGTCAAGGTCTGGTCAAGATTAGGTCAAGGTCAGGTCAATGTCAAATCAAGGGCAGGTGAAGGTCAGGTATGACAAGGTAAGATTATATGAGGTAAAATAAGGTAAGGAATGGTAAGATAGAGTAACAGGGTAAGGAATCTATGATAATATATAATTATAGTTTAAGGTAAAATAAAAGAGGGTGACAGGTGAAGTAAAACAGGTAACAGGTAGGGAAAATAAGGTAAGTTTAGGTGAGATAATGTAAAGTAAGATGACGTAAGGTACGATAAGGTAAGACATAAGACATCTATGCGTTTAGTTTAGGCTAAGATAAAGTAAGTGAAGGAAAGGGTAGGTATAATAAGGTTAGGTAAATAATTACGGTAACGTTTTACAAAGAAAGTCAAGCGTGTTTAATGCAAAGAGAATTTAAGATGAGGTAAGATACGATGGGTGAAAATTAGTGGATACTAGGGTGAACAAAGGTATAAGTAGAAGGTGCTATGGAGTTGGAAAGATATAGGTTGCACGGGTGTGGGTAAGACGGGTAGAGAGAGACTGACCTGCTGTGGCGTCCGAAGGGTGTCTTATCGTTGGTGCCCCTTGTGGTGGCAGAGGATCGTCCCACTTCGGAGTCGGAGCTGTATCGTTCTGGAGAGCTGTCTCTGGACTTCGAGAGGGACCTGAGGCAGGAAGAGACGAGACCAGACCTAGAGGAAACGAAGGAAACGCGGGAAGAGAACATTTATGTACAGCCTTTTTCAGGGATGAGAAACAGATCTCCATAATTATGGCAGTGTTACGATGGTAATGACGACGACGATGCTGATGATTTTTTCGTTGCTGTTGATGAAAACGACAACGAATCTATTATGATTGTGTGACCGTGTGTCTGTGTGTGTGCGTGCGCGTGTGTGTGTATCTGTGTGTCTGTCTGTCTGTGTGTCTGTGTGTCTGTCTGTCTGTGTGTGTGTGTCTGTCTGTCTGTCTGTCTGTCTGTCTTCATATGAACCGAAGGTTGCGCAGAATCCTTGCCAGATGCTTTGGCAAAAGACTTTAATCATCCATTCATGGTTTATAGATCTCTCCGTTGTACTATGCAGCATCATCACCATCATCATCATCACCACTGACTGAGCCACCGTCTCTGTCCCATCCATCCATTCACCATCCTCTGTATCCTCCGAATTGAAAAGAACCATCGACAATGAAACACCAGAAACGCATCGCCATCCATCGACAACGCTTCCGGTCCAGCAAATTGTTTCCTCTGTCTGTCTGTCTGTCTCTCTGTCTGTCTCTCTCTCTGTCTCTATCTCTGTCTGTCTGTCTGTCTGTCTGTCTCTGTCTGTCTTTCGGTCTCTTTCTCATGTTGCCGTCTCTCTCAGTCTTGGTATCTTCGGTTCACTCACCGATTCTTTTCATCCTTCCTTCCTTCCCTCCTTCTTTCCTACTTTGTTTACTTTCTTCCTTCCTTCCTTTCTCTTCTTCCTTCGCTTCTTCATTCTCTGTTACCTTCCTCCTCTGTTTCCATGCTTCCCTCCTTCTATCTTTCCTCCTTCCTTTCTTCCTTCCTTCCTTCCCTCCTTCCTTCCTTCCTTCTATCTTTCCTTCCTTCTATCTTTCCTTCCTTCCTTCCTTCCTTCTATCTTTCCTTCCTTCCTTCCTTCCTCTCCTGTTTCCTCCCTCCTTCGTTCGTGCGGTGCTTGGTCGTGGCTTCGTTCTGTTGGTGGTCAGAGGGGAGGGTGGGTCGTTCGGTCGGTGGATAATAATGGAGCGGTTGCGACGTCGTTCATCTCGACAAAGAGCTTGATGGAGAGCATCCGTCTCAAGTGCCACATCCGAAAGGAAGAAGAAGAAGAAGAAGAAGAAGAAGAAGAAGAAGAAGAAGAAGAAGAAGAAGAAGAAGAAGAAGAAGAAGAAGAAGAAGAAGAAGAAGAAGAAGAAGAAGAAGAAGAAGAAGAAGAAGAAGAAGAAGAAGAAGAAGGAAAATGGCAGCTGCAGCATCACTATCTGCCTCTACGTCGCTCTCCGTCTATCTGTCTGTCCGCTTGCCTGCCTGCCTGCCTGCCTGTCTGTCTGTCTGTCTGTCTGTCTGTCTGTCTGTCTGTCTGTCTGTCTGTCACTATCCGTCTGTATCCGTCTGTCTGTATCCGTCTGTCTATCTCATTTTGCCTCTCTCTCTCTCTCTCTCTCTCTCTCTCTCTCTCTCTCTCTCTCTCTCTCTCTCTCTCTCTCTCTCTCTCTCTCTCTCTCTCTCTCTCTCTCTCTGTCTCTGTCTCTCTCTCTCTCTCTGTCTCTGTCTCTCTGTCTCTGTCTCTGTCTCTGTCTCTCTCTGTCTCTGTCTGTCTGTCTCTGTCTCTGTCTGTCTGTCTGTCTGTCTGTCTCTCTCTCTCTCTCTCCCTCTCTCTCTCTCTCTCTCTCTCTCTCTCTCTCTCTCTCTCTCTCTCTCTCTCTCTCTCTCTCTCTCTCTCTCTCTCTCTCTCTCTCTCTCTCTCTCTCTCTCTCTCTCTCCCTGTCTCTCTCTCACACACACACACACTATCAATATCATTCTCTTTTCTCTGAAAACAACGACTACAACGACTACACTGATAACAACAACAACAACGACAACGTGTCCCACCTGTCTAATATTGCTTCGTTGCTGAAGGCATTTCCGTTATATAGCGCCGACTCCGATAGCAGACGATCCGTTGAACCTCGTTGGTCCAATCGCGTTCGATCCGGTCCAAACTGGGCATCGGAATCCGAGGAGTAATCCACGCGACGTCGGACGCTACTTCCGGTTCCGGTTGAGTCGACGGACGACTTCCGGTTGTCATGCCAACGCTGCGAGCGACGCCATTGGCGCTGCTGTTGACCAATCAGCTCGTCCAGAATGTCGACGGCTCTCTCGCGCGTGCGCGGAAGAGAGGAGTCTGAAAGCGGATATCCGGTCCTTATGAAAGTCACGTGATGGTGGTAGCAGTGGGTCTGAAGGTTCTAATCGCTTCCTTCTCATCTCTTTCTTTCTCGCTTCCACTCTGACACCTGTTTACTGGCGCTATAGAAGACCTGTACATATACGGTTGTAATGTTTATGTGGCGCCTTTTCTGAGGACCTCTGGAAACTGTTGGTTTACATTATACGTTGCACGATAGCGTTACGATGGACTTCTCAGTTCTTCTTTCTTTTCGGATGTTCCATCATTTTCTAATTTCTAGATCCTACCCTCTTTTCTGCTTTCTCTGCTCTCCTCATATAACTTTGACTCCTCCTCCTCCTTCTCTTCCTTTCCCCTCTTTTTCCTCCTTTTCCTCCTCCTCTTGATCCTCTGATACCTATCCTATTGCTCATCCTCATTGTTCTCCTCAATTTCCTATTCCTTAAGAGCCCACAATACCACAATACAATACCACAAGCGGACACTTTGGCACGTAAAACATTTACATTACGGATGATTTACGCATGCGTTTAATGCCGAGGATAGATAGCACACCAAAACTTTTATGACATGTTAGGTTCGCCCAAAACACATAAATGTGATTCTCTTGTAAACCAAAATGCGGTTAGCAATTGGTTTAATACAGGATATACTTGCTTACTTACTTACTTATTTAGTTCTCCTCTTTCCCTCCTCCTCTTCCTCCAATTCCTCTTTTCTCCCTCTTCCTCTTCTCCGACTCGTCCTGCTCCTCTTCATCCTGCCCATCTTTTCCCCGCTACTCTGCCCCTGCCTCCTCTCTCCTCTGCCACTCTCTCCTCCTCCTTCTCCCTCTAATCCCACTATCCATTTCTCCTACTCTACTCGTTATAATGACCAAGTCAGTTTCCTTCTATCTGCTCCCTCCTCTTCTTCATTTCCTCCTCTTCTCCATTCATCTCCTTCTCTCCCTCTTCCTCTTCCTCTTCCTCTTCCTCTTCCTCTTCCTCTCCCTCTTCCTCCTTTCCTCATCCATCGATATAATCATCCTTCGCATCCGAAATCTACGGAAGCCCTAAAGTGCCCGAAGGAAGCTAGCATCGTCTTCGTAACCCTCTCTTTCTAAAGAGTATTATGCTGTCCTTGACTGGCTTCCGTAGAACGCTGAGACCTCTTCGAAGAAATTCATCTTCTCCAGCTCGCCATTTTAATCTAACTAGATGACGGTAAGCGTAAAAGGAGAGGTAGATAAATGGCAAATAGGTAAAATCAGCTGGTGGAGGTAAACAAGGCAATAAGAATAAAGGTAAATGGGTTATAGGTCAAAAGTGAAAATGTCAAAAGGGAAAAGTAAAAAGAGAAAGGTTCATAAGTAAAAGTCTAATGTTAAGTAAAAGGTGAAAGTAAGGGTAGATGTGAAATATAAAAAGTTAAGATAGAAATTTGAAGATGAAAAGGTAAAGGTAGGAAGAAGGGGTGAAAAGGCGAAGGTAACACAATTAGATTAGATTAGATTAGATTAGATTAGATTAACTCTGCTTCGTATACCTTTGAATCTTCGATCGGCGTCCTGCCTGTTCTGTCCCACACCACCGCCGCCGCCGCCGCCGCCAGGTGACGCCCCCGTTGACCCTTGACCTCGCAGCGACAGCGACCGAGCGACGTCCATCGACAACCGGAAGCCAGGATTGACCGTTCCACCGGACCGGAAGTGGACGCCGGCCCCTGACCGGAAGTCGTCATGGTCGGGAACGTCACCGACGGATGCGACGCGGCCTTTGCGTACGTAGACTGGCTGCTGCTGCTGCTGCTGCTGGTGAGGCAGCTGGTGGTGCAGATGTTGATGTTGATGTGGGTGGAGGTGATGGTGTGCGGTGGAGCGTGGCTGCTGCAGTGGACTGGTCATCTCTGCCTCGTAGTTGCTGAGACTGGGACAGGAAACGTTCTTCGGACATGATGGCCTTCGCGTTCGACGGATCGTCAGAACGAGTCTGCCGAGAACGAGAAACAGGCGGAGGCATTTATGGTGCGCCACTACGATAATAATAATAATAATAATAATAATAATAATAATAATAATAATAATAATAATAATAATAATAATAATAATAATAATAATAATAATAATAATAATAATAATAATAATAATAATAATAATAATAATAATAATAATAATAAGACGATTTCTATAGCGCCGTAGCACAGCCGAGACCGAAGGAAAGGGCGCTGTACATGAGGCGGATGGATGGATGGAAAGGTGGAAGAGTGAAGTGATTGATTGAGCGAACGAACAGATGAATGAACTGAGGAGGGAAATTAATAAGTAAAGGAAGAACGAGACAACACGGAGACACAGAGGCAGACAGATAGACAGACGGACAGGGACAGAAGGACAAATGGATGCAGATGAACAGATGAACTCACAGACAGATAGACAGAAACATTCAGACATATAAATAGACAGACAGAAACAGATGAACAAGCAAAGAGTCAGACAAACAGACGTTTAGAAAAAGGTGACACTAGGACAGATATTCTGAGAAAAAAAAACAGACAGGAAGAGAGAGACTCACACAGACAGACAGAGGCAGACAGACAGACATAGACAGACAGACAGAGGCAGACAGACAGACAGAGGCAGACAGACAGACATAGACAGACAGACAGAGGCAGACAGACAGACAGAGGCAGAGAGACAGACATAGACAGACAGACAGAGGCAGACAGACAGACAGAGGCAGACAGACAGACAGAGGCAGAGAGACAGACATACTGGCCAATAGGCGGTCTGTAATAGATAATTATGACCTGTTGATCATCATCATCATCAAGACAGACAAACAGATTAAGGCAGACAGACAGAGGCAGACATAGACAAACAGAGAGACAGACAGCCAGACGACAGTCTGTAATAGATAATTATGACCCATTGATTTATCCATCAAAACAAACAGACAGACACACACACACAGACAGACAGATAGACAGGCAGACAGACACACAGACAGACAGACAGACAGAGGGAGGGAGGGAGGGCTTGCCTGTGTCTGTAATAGACATCACATTTCATCATTAAGCCTGCATGGCTTTTGCAAAGGAAGTCCCTCCCGATCGAACGATAGACGTCGTCTTCGCCTCTCCTGATGACGACATTCTTCTTAGTCGTTGCTTTTCCCTTGAGCACCAGATGTAGCATTGGAGCCCAATTTGAACTCATTGACCCCCGCGGAGGTAGGGTTAGGGGAGGGGGCTGATTGCTGCTTCCGGGCGCAAATACAATTCGTAGGAATTGAAAAGGTATAAATGATATTTGCATGGTATATATGAGACTGTATTTACCCCAGCGGACATGGTAATTGAGTGCTATTTGTCATTTCTTATAGTATAA
Organism: Aporrectodea caliginosa; assembly: GCA_020284085.1. NCBI lineage: Eukaryota > Metazoa > Annelida > Clitellata > Crassiclitellata > Lumbricidae > Aporrectodea > Aporrectodea caliginosa. The sequence continues at coordinate 1,679,987 of JACEVL010000485.1, read as the reverse complement.
TGATGAGTGGTATTTGTACTGGTATTTACGTGATGCAAAGTGGTAAATGTAGAGGTATTTCGATACTATATGTATTGGTATTTATATGGCATAAAAGTGGTACATTTATTGTTGTCTAAACACGGCGTATTATAATTAATGAACTGCTGTTTACAATGTTAAGTAAATGGTATCACCGAATGTTGTTTCATCATCATCATCAGTTCCTGACGCCAGCCACTTGGCGGCGATGGGTACGAATAAATGATCTCCATTGTCCTCGGTCTCTTGTCAAGTCCATTGCTCCTCTTATTGTCAGTCCAAGTGATGTTATTGTCTTCATTTATATTGTCTATCCAGCGTTGTAGATAGCATAAAACTGGTAAATCAAGTGGTGTATGAGCGTATCATTTGTACTGAGAATTGGATAAGGGAAATGGAAGAAGGGACAAGACACAGACAGACAGACAGACAGACAGAGGGAGAGACAAATGAATGGACTTGCAGAGAGGCACACAGACATACAAAGAAAGACGCAGCCATGGCAGGAATCAGACAGACAGAGACGGATAAACATACAAAGAAAGACAGGCAGACAGACAGAGACAGACAGATAGAAGCACATGCACAGACAATTGGTAGACGCAAAGGTAGACATAATCCGTAATTATCATAATCCTTCGTCGGATTAATTATCTTGTGGCTTAATTAGCATTGAACAGATTGCTTGGTCACATCGTCCGCGGAGGCACTGACCAACTCACACAAACACACACATACGGACACAAATACACACACATACACCTACACACACACACACACACACACACACACACATATATATATATATATATATATATATACACAAACGATTCCATACCGCCTTCAAACAGATTGAAGAGAATGAAAACAATGGCTATGGCTGCGTTGACAGCCATATTAAGACCAATGAAATCATTATCAACAAACTCCCACAAACACAAACAAACAAACATACATACACACACGAATACACATGCATACGCAAATGCACACATACACACCCACGGGCACGCGCATAATGGGGGGGGGGGAGGGTACCATAGAGTAGTGGTACCATCACTGGCGTGAAGAGCAGTAGCTAGCGGGATCGCTTCCCATACCCTCCAAAAGGTGGCACTCAGCCTATCATTTGCGAGATGGTGCGTTGGTAAAATAAGATGCAGGATGTGATGGGCGCCTTGCATGGCTGCCGAATACAGTTAAATTCGACTCCTGTAATAACTTGTGATCATCTGTTCATACTGATTTGTAATCATACTGCGTAATTGTCAGTTTGAAATTAAACGAAGATTATTATTATAATCACATATGCCTAAACAATCAAAGACATGCAAAAACAACCTTGCACCAAGTGAACTCGAGAGAGAGAGAGAGAGAGAGAGAGAGAGAGAGAGAGAGAGAGAGAGAGAGAGAGAGAGAGAGAGACAAATACATACATAGCGTGAGAGAGAGATACAGAGAGACAGAGAGACAGACAGAGAGAGACAGAGAGACAGACAGAGACAGAGACAGAGACAGAGACAGACAGAGAGACAGAGAAAAAAGAGACAGAGACAGAGACAAAGACAGAGACAGAGAAAGAGAAAGAGACAGAGACAGAGACAGAGACAGACAGACAGGCAGACAGGCAGACAGACCGACAGACAGACAGACAGAGACAGAGACAGAAACAGAGACAGACAGACAGACAGACAGACAGACAGACAGACAGACAGAGACAGAGAGATGCATGTTTTCTCTATATACGTATGTATGTATGTGTCGGTGTCTATGCACTTGAACATTCATTTAGCGCCGTTAAGAGACTCTCATAAAGCGATGTAAATCTGTTGTAATTGATATAGCGCCCTGCTCCTCCTCCTCCTCCTGCTCCTGCTCCTGCTCCTGCCCCTCCTCCTGCTCCTGCTCCTGCTCCTGCTCCTGCTCCTGCTCCTCCTCCTCCTCCTCCTCCTCCTCCTCCTCCTCCTCCTCCTCCTCCTCCTCCTCCTCCTCCCCGTCCTCCTCCTCCTCCTCCTCCTCCTTACCTCTTTGGAATCGACATGAGTATAGCGACGTCGTCTAGGCTCATCCGTTGAACATCGATCTTATCAACGGCCAGGATTTCGTCCATGACCCGCAAGAGATCGTTCGCCTCGACCACACTTCCGGTTGCAATGCGCGATATGAAGACCCCGTCAAACCGATCGGTTCCGTTGCCCTCCCGGATGTAGAAGCCGAGGGTCTGGCCCGGACGACGAAGGATCTCGACCGTCTGAACGCGGAAGTCGTCATCGTCAGCTCCTGATGAGGAGGATTCGAACCCACTGCGCTGGGTTTCCATGTCATGGTCCTAATAACCTCACAGACAACGCCGCAGTTTAACCAACGAAGGCAACTCAACGGGAATCCACGGCTGTATACATCCGAAATAGCGGAGTTCCACTTTAGCTGAGAAGTACGGAGGTTTGATTGTATCTACGAAATAGCGGAGTTCAATTGTATCTAGGAAACCGCCGAATTCGGGTATATAGCCAAAATAGCGAGGTTCAACTGTAGCTTGACATAGCTATGTTTAAACGAATCTCTGAAGTAGCGGAGTTTGACTGTATCTTTGAAATTGAGAAGTTCAACTGTTCGCTTAGCGAGGATTTACAGAACTCCAGATAGTTGTATCTCAACAGTACTAACAAAACAGAACGTCTTTCAATGGGCTTCAGCACAGCGAGGTTTGACTGTATCTCAAGAATAGCATTGTTTTAATCTGGTTTTAATCCGATTTTGATTTATGCAGTCTGATGTGACCACATCGTACTAGTAATCGCATATTTATATGGCGGTTATGAAAGAAAACCTCTCTCTACCTGATCGTACAAATCCAGGATCATATAGACTGATATTCAAAGAGGCATCTTCAAAATAGCGTTGTTTCAAAGCCGCATTTTATCCGATGTGTATCGGCGTATAGTGAGGTCCTGATGTATCTCCACAATATCGAGGTTCCACTGTACGCTTCCCTCGTGCTATTGCGACGCCACGCTGTCCAGAGAAGAAGGTCCGTGGTGCCACCGCCGCCGACTCTGCGTCGCCGAAGCCAGGCTTGACTGTAAACGTTCGAGGCAGCCAAGTCTAACTGTAGCAGGACGGAGCCTGAAGAGCCATGCGCCAGCAGCTGCTCACGTCCGACGATCTAGGAGCGCCAGCGAAGGTGGTTTGAACGACGACGATGATGAAGGAAAGATGGAGCAGCGACGAGGTCTTAAGCGTTGCTCGTCGCCTGGCACCAGTCGCAACGGAAGGAGGAGGAGGAGGAAGGAGGAAGGAAGGGAGGAAGATGCTACAGCTGCTGCTGATGGTACCACCTCCTTCTTCGCCACCTTCCTGCTTCTCTCGCTCTTTCTCTCTCTCTTTCTGGTGCTGGCCGCAGCGTCCTATTGGCTGGGCGCAGCGCCATCATTGGACTGCTTGCGAAGAGGAATGGATGGAAATCGTCTGATAGAAATCCATGAATGGATGGATGGATCATGAATGGAGGAATGGATGAACGAACGAACGAACGAATGAATCATTAAAACAATCTATCTAATGTAATCTAAGATAATCTAATAATTATATTGACGTCCATAACGTTGTAATCGTGATAATATGTGAATGTAGACGTGGTTCTATATCGACAGTATATGGCCTTGACCCTGCTCAATTTTTAACGAATTGATCGGGTGATATCCTTCACCACCGCTGCCCTTTCGAATGGGTGCCACGACCGTTAACCCTCGGGCTACCAAGGGGGTGGGGTGGTTGCCACCCCCCTAGGTTTTTTCATCTCAAATTTTTTCCGTTTGGAATAAAAATTTGACCTTTTAAGTCTCTGTAGGGGGTTCATCTACACACGTTTTGAGGTAAAATGTGAGATGATATCTCACACCGTTCAAAAGTTATACCCAATATACCCGAGGGGTGAATACCACCCCCCTAGATTTTCGACTATATCTTATCTGTCATTTAATATTAAGAGACACAAATTATACCAATCTATAGAGGGAATGTGGGGCTACATTTCTATGGTCACTGAGTTGACCTGAGACAACCGGAAGTGCTCAAAATAAATTATAATACTCGTAATATGCGTGAAAATGGCTGAATGGAAGCACTCACTCCCCCATTAGTTTTTGTCTGTAGCGTATTCATTTGTCTTCCTGGAAGAAAACAAAGATACCATTCTTTAGAGGGAATGAAGGGCTTCCTTTGCATACCTAAATCTTTGTCTTTTGAATACCGGAAGTGATCAAAATAATTAAATAAATAATAATACGCGTAATATGTGTGAAAATGGCTGAATACAGTATTACAACGTAAACCGATATAATGTATGGATATATATGTATGGATGTACATTTATGCTATATAAACATGTGTAGGGATGATTGTGTGTATCTTTTATACATAGATTAGTTTCAAAACACACATAATCTTATATTTGTTTATCCAAAAAGTACAAAATGTACGCAATAATATAAAATATTGCTAATTAATGGGTTCCGTTGTTAAAAGTGATGTAATTTTCGAGGTGCATTCACATAATGTACAACTAAATATACCATTCTGTGCAGAAATGAATGCTGAATCCATTGCTATATTACAAGTTATGATATGTGAAACCAAACACGAAATCCAGGGGGTGGTAACCACCCCCCTTGGTAGCCGATGTCACAAAAAAAGCTTGGTAGCCCTAGGGTTAAGGTCCCCGTGTAAGGACCTTGCTACGGCGACCGTATGGCCTTTGACCCTGCTCAGTTTCACTGAATGGCTGGTTTGAGATCCTTCTTTAGTAAAGTAAGTAAGTGTGTTCTTTATTAAACGCTGGCAAACGCACGGCGCTGTACATACAAAGTTATACAAAGTTGTCAAAGAGTAGTGAAAAAGTTAGTAAATAGTAAACTAAAAAAACACTATATGGCTTAGCTGTACAACATCCTAGCCAGAAAACCACGCCTGGTGAGGGAATCTTAGATCTCTTAGATTGCCACGTTAAGCGCCCTTCTGAATCTCTTCGAAGTCGCTTTACAAAAATATACATGCACACAAGAAATCTAATAAACAATAGCCTAATAAATAACCTAAATAATTATAATATTAATTATTATAGTTATTACATAGACGTCGTTCAACGTTGGACACCTCTAAGTTACTGACAAAAACGCTATATATAAATTCTACATTCTTCAATCGCTAATAATTAATATGTTTTTAATATTCTTGGTCTTTAGTTATTACTTAAAACTAATTAATATTTGAAAAATGTGCAAAGAAAAACGTGGAATGCACTGTGGAAAATATATTGTCTATTCCAGATATTTATCTCGAAGTATATAGCATACTCATGATTATAACTAATGGGAAAATTATGTAGAGATTATTAATAAATAGTGTAAATATTATCTGAAAATACTCTCTGCAGGTAATATGTGTAACTACATAACTTAGATAACGGCAATAAATATTGACTAATGCGGCTGGAGTAGAACATCATAACTTGCTTCAGAATAAAGGTCTCTGATTATAGCAATTGAATTGGTTTGTTTATGGTGATAAATGTATGGGTTTCTAATTTGAATGTGTTTTTTTTTTTTATTGGATAGAACTGATGCTTAACAATGTTTTTAATATTCTTGGTCTTTAGTTATTACTTAAAACTAGTTTGAAAATGTTTATGTATAGGATTCATTTTGAGTTAATTGTAATTGATAAAATCAACATTTAATAATATTGATGCTTTGATTGTCATGTTGATATTGATTATTGAATCTGTTTGTACTATTCTTGATGGACTAAGAATATTGAACATTGATTGATTGTAAATGTAAAATTGATAGCTTGATGTTAATTTAGAGAGATAGATGTGATGCTCTGCAAATATTGTAATTAAGAATAAGAATTAGATTAAAATTGAGGAGAAAACAGTTATTAATAGAGCCTATATGGTCGCCAAAAAAATTATTGAAAAGCCTGTACGGCTAGAAGATTAATTTTGTTTCTTTTTAATATCAAAAAAAGAAGGAAAAAAGGAGAAAAAAAGAACAACCACCTGTCAAATTTCATCGTTGCAACTTCCTGTCAGAAAAGAAGCAAAGACAAGAAAAGATAAAGAATTCTGATGAAAAACATTATTCGAAAATGAACTTAAATACGTCAAAAACTTTAAAGTCGTCAATATCCTTTCAGAAATAGAATCCAAGACGGAAAAAAGATAAAGAAAACTGATGTAAACACTACACGAAAATGAACTGAAATGCATCAAAAACTTTAAAGACGTCAACGGCCTTTGTTGCTAAAAGATGTCATTAAACATTGGATAAATAAATAAAACAATCGCTAATAACTGTCACTGTTAAAACCGGTTTGATAAACTGATAAGTGATTACTAGGGATGAGTCGATTGGTCTTTTGGCCAATTTCCGATTCCGATTAGTTGGCCTGCTTTTTCGCCGATTCCGATGCCGATCCGATAAATGGGCAATATTCACTTTATTTGAATAATTATAGACACTGTTTGCTACCAAAAATCCCGACTGGCCGCAATTTCGCTGATGAGTCGACTGACAATTTTATTATTTGACACGGACTTTCAATATTTAAGATTAAATATTACCATAGAAGGTCGCCAAAAAGGGCTACTATTTTTGTATTAATGGTCAAAAATATTACATTTTTGTTATTCGGATTTTAAGGCCTGGGATCGCCGATTCCAATTAATACCGATTAGTGCAAACTTCTGCCCGAACCGATTACCGAACAGATAATCGGCTCATCCCTACTGATAACTATTTCATCGCAGACAGCTGAAGTAACATTTTCAATCGATCTTAAATTCTGAAGACAATGAACCTTGTTAGATTCTGTTACCCTGTTAAGCGCCCTTCTGAAGCTCTTAAAAGACGATTAACCAAATAGCCAGATAATACATAACCTACATACAAGAGACCTAATAAATAATAGTCTAGTAAATAATATAGATATTTATAATAATAATATTTATAATAACTATTTAAAGATGTCGTTAAACGCTGGATGCGTTTAATGTTTTAGACACCTCTAAGTCGCTGACAAAAACGCTATATATATTCTTCACAGTCGTTCAATTGCTAATAATATGAGCTGTAATATGCCAAAACTAATCTTTGTCGGCGGCAACGGCCTATGTTGTCATAAGCTGCCGTTAAACTGTGGATCCAATCCAATTGCTAATTTCCACTGACGAATAATTATTATTGCAACCGGTTTGACTAATTGATAACTACTTCAACGAAGACAGCTGAAGAAACCGTTTCAATCGATCTTAAGACAATGAGCCTTTTCAAGTCTGTTAGATTGGCATGTTAAGCGCCCTTGTGCCAACGCATTACGGCACTCAAACCCCTACTATTTATTTATTTATTCATTCATTTATTTATTTATTCATTCATTTATTTATTTGTGCCGTTCTTAAGAGGCGTTTTGCAAATAGCCAGAATAGCGCTATAATATGTTCACAGTACCGTCCTCATGTTCACTTACTATTCGCAAGACGTCCAGATCACCTTGGCTCCGCACCAGCCGAGAGGAGCCTTGGCCACGGACGCCAACTGCCGTGCCGCTGCCGCCGCCGCCGCCGCTGCTGCTGCTGCTGCTGCTGCTGCTGCTGCTGGTGGCCATAGTGGGCGCAGTGATGGGCCGCCGGACGCCGCAGAGAGGCATCCCGCTAGAGGTGAGGCAATGGCTGCAGCGACGACGGGGCTGCGTGGCTGGCAGCGCCCACCACAGAGGAGGTTGCAACGGTTGCAGAGGAGGAGGCGGCCGATGATGATGATGGTGCCAAAGCCAAATAGTCCATCATCAACCCAACCTCCCCTCCCTCCATCCCTCCCTTCCTCCCTTTCTCCCTTCCTCTATCAATACCAATCGACGCCATTCGCTAAACACGCTTCGCTGCTTTGTACCTTATAAATATGTCCTCCTCATATTGACACACCCACTCCCACATACCCACACACACGCACGTACACACCATACATATATATAATATATATATATATACATGTATATATTCATGTATATATATATGTATTATATATATAACTATTGGCCATATGTGTGTGTGTGTGCGTGTGTATGTTCTTCAAGGACTACACCTTCATGCTGTCAGCGCTGCTTATGTTATTATATTCAATAATACATATATTTATATTATATTCATATAGACTGATCCATATTCATATTAATTCATACACGTTCATATTAATTCATGTGTATTCATATATAAGCACATATATTTACATATATTATATTGATATATTTCACATAAAAATGAAATTATGAGTCGTATTGATAATAATTCTCGTTCTTTATGACATAATATAGTATGATTATTAATAGCACCATATTAATTTTATGGATAAGTTTTACGTGCAATGGTATTTTATGCCATGACACATGATGCTCCAATTTCCTCTCATGTCATATCATATTGTGTCATGGTGTGGTATCATTGAAATGTGAACTCGGTGTAGTACATAGATCATATATCAAAGCGACACCTTCCGCCACATTCTCATCGTCTAGCGAATGCAGTGACAAACACTCGAAGAACATTCCCTAGGTGGCGCCACAAACGGTGAGTCGTTTCCGTTCCTCTCGGGGTGCCTTCAATGTCTGCATCGGGGTTTGCTGCGAGCAGGTTCTAAATACTCGGTCGGCCGTTCTCTCTTTGTAATCGACTTTGGCAATGCCACTTCTCCCGGATTGAGTTCCTCTCTCTTATCTCGAATTCGCAGTCTGCTCTAAATACATCGTCAGATAGGAGGCATCCAAAAAATGTGGCCAGATCTCCGCCTACATACGAGACATTCTGCACTGGTTACCTAATATACTTCAACCCATTGCGTATAAGATTCTAACTCTCTGATCCCAGATCCTTGTATATCGTATCGTATCGTATCTGAGAATTTGTAAAGCGCCTCTTACAGTACTAGTTATTCAGAGACGCTCTCAGCGTGACAGCCCGGGGAAATAAGAAAGTCTTCAAGCAACGTAGGGATGAGAGTGGGACCCCAACTAAAATGTTACTCCGGACCTCTACATATGAGACACTCTGCTACTGGTTACCTATGCAACAACGCATTGAGTATAAGCAACAAGTAGCCAGACTTAAATTCAAGAGGAGGCAACTTCATAGACCATTGGCAAAAATCCTGGTTATTGGGGTCATTGGTCAATAGAAATTCCAGTATAGAAAAAAGCAAGATGAGGCAACTGCCTCCTCTTGCCTCAATGTAGCTCTATATATATATATTCGTTTTATTTGAAAAAGAGACAAATCTGGGTGGCACACCGCACCCAGTTACATGTCTAAGCATAAACCATACAAATCTTATACTATAATTCTTAAAGTTTGTCCTTCCGTATGTATGTATGTTTATATGTATGTTTGCAATGCATCGCTGTCCGGCTAAAGGCTCCGAAACGGAACGGTTTAGCGAGTTGAAAAAAATTTACAAAGCATTATTACGCAACGTCTAGGTCAACGCGACTATTTTCAGTTCGCAATTTTATTTAAACGCCGATATATGGCCATTTTAAATTTAACTTTTCAGCGAGCTTATTTCAATACCGCCCATAGTAAGGCCATTTGTTCACGTCACGCATGCTTAATAAGCAATCTTACGTCACACGGAGCATCTAGCAACCAATCAGAAGTCGCCACGGGCGAATTTCTAGGTCAGCGCAACCATTTACAGATTTGGTGACCTAATTACACTAAGCTCACATTTTTTGCAACCACGGCCATTGCCGATTTTCTAGGTCAAAGCAACTCGAAACTTACTTTAGCTATTCGAATTTCTATCTCATCCCAATTACTTTCAGCTCATAATTTGCTTTCAATTCCGATTTATGGACATTATAAGCATGCCCATTTGTCCACGTCACTAAAATTAATATGCAAATAATACGCCTATTATAATTTAGAAATAACCCGTGTAGTACGGGGAACAAAATAATACGCCTATTTCAGGTAGAGATAAACCGTAAAGAACGGGGAACAAAATAATAATATTGCCTATAATTATAAGGTAGAGATAACCCGTGCAGTACACGGGCAAAGCAACTATGTTCACCTCTAAATATCGTTTCCATTCAGATATATGGACAATTTTTAAATATTTGAAGCCCATCAGCAAATATAGTAAGTAAGTAGCCTTTATTTGCAGCCGTTAAAAATTACGCCTGGGGAAAACCCGGGCGAACGCCGGGTAAAAATTGCTAGTAAAATAATAAATGAAAAGAGTTAACAGAGCTCTGTCAGTGATCACGGGCAAAGAGGACTCTAGGGATAAAGTTTTTAACATCCTTTTCTGGTAGCACAAATGGATGCAGTCTAGGACGCAGGTTGTAACGAGTTTTGGCGAGAGGTGGAAAGAGGCTCCTCAGAACGTGATTGTCATTCCTTATTACATTACTTAGGAGCCTAGCATCGGCTCCAGCCGCTAACTCCTCCATGTCGGGTGATGTCGCCGGAAGGTACCCCAGTCGCCGCATCCGGTTCAACATCCGCTACGCCTATGAGTATAAGATTCTAAATCTCTGCCCCTCCCCTCCCCCAATCTCAAACCCTGTGTATCTCTGTCTTGTCTATTCCTGGTCGCAGGTCCCTCCGATCATGGTATCCTTGCACAGGGTATGCTTGTCGTCCCTAGTTCGTCCACTACCCAGCACAGAAGTTTTGTCATTGTTGGCCCTCTCTAACCTGGAATAGTCTTACTTTAAAATCAGAAGTGATATAATCAGTCTGTCACCTTCCTCGTTCCGCAAGGGTTGAATTAAGTAAGTAAGTAAGTACGTTTTCATTGATCGTTGGTTCTCCTTTGTTGGGTCGGGAGCGCTGCTGCTGATGATGATGAGTTTTTTACTTGAATTTGTGCTTTACAAATTCTCACTTATGCTATGTTACTATTTTTATAATTATTATTTATTTATTTATTAAGCGCCATAATTTAATGAAAATGCTTCCATAGCTGGCGGTGCGTAGATGTGTGTGTGTGTGTGTGTGTGTGTGTGTGTGTGTGTGTGTGTGTGTGTGTGTGTGTGTGTGTGTGTGTGTGTGTGAGAGAGAGAGAGAAGAGAGACAGAGACAGAGAGAGACAGAGAGACAGACAGACAGACAGAGACAGAGACAGAGACAGAGAGACAGAGAGAGACAGGCAGAGACAGACAGAGAGACAGAGAGACAGAGAGAGACAGAGAGAGACAGAGAGAGACAGAGAGAGAGCGAGAGACAGAGACAGAGAGACAGAGACAGAGAGCGAGAGAGAGACAGACAGACAAACAGAGATAGAGACAGAGACAGAAAGTGTGTCTGTGTGTGAAGGACTTGCTCAAGGTCCCTACGCAGTTACCGTCTATAGGGGCAGGTTCGAACCCGCTCTCTCCCCGTCGTAATAAATTATTATAACATACTTAATTATAAAACTCCAGCAACAATGCTACACGTCATCGAGTGCGGTTCTCTTGCATGCAAGTATACATGATCTGGACTTCTATAAAAAAAGACGCGTTACTATTACAGGATCCCTCTGGAACCAAAACTTAAACTAACTGATGACGAGAAGTCGTTAAACTGTAGGATTTCGGTGATTTCTCTCATGTCAAAGAATTTCCAATACATTCAATAAAACGGGGCCAGGTCGTGGAAGCCACAAGAAGGCGTTACACGCTGGAAATCATTATTATTCATTGGCCGTCTTAAGACACCTTAAAATCACATTCTCTCGACGATATATAAACGTCAATTTCGTTAATCGCTGTATGTCTTGCTGCAGTCAGGATGCACAAAAAGTCTTAGTTTTTCCTATCGACGACAACGGCATTTAATGCCATAAGATTTCTCTAAAGTGTTAGAATCTATCCACTGAATCATGTATAGCACATAGAGTTTGTTTTACGTGGATTTTGAATATTAGCCATCAACCTTTCTAGTCCATAACGCGCATAAAAGTATTCTCTTCAATGCGGACTCCAGTGTAGTTATTGGCCACAACGTGTCGCCTTTCTCAGCACTTTTAGTCGATAATTATTAGCAATTTTAGACGTATTTAGAACGTAGGTCTGTATTAATTTTACTATTAGGGGAAAGCGTACGAATTGGCCACATAAATTCAAATAAATTTACAAGTAAGGGGGTATACAGGTGCCATCTACGACGTTACGAAGCTTGACAGTATTAGAATTTTCTTGCGATTTTAAGACACCTTTAAATCGAGTTTTACAGATGTTATATAATTTATATTATGTAAACTTACGTCATTTTCATTCAAGGACCTAGGTGAAGTGTCGCCGAAATTTATTTATGCGTTTCGAGAGCTGTAAAGAAATATTTCCTATCAACACCAACGGTATTTGCTGCCATAAGACGTCGCTAAACACATGGGATATTAAAACTATTTGTTCTTCAACATTAATTCAGATCTATTTCTATATTGATAGATAAAATATAAAGTTATAAACGTCCAAAATGCATTGACATTTCCTGATCTTTTTTAGCTTAAAGTTATATAGCTCCATTATGTATCAGTCAGTATCTTTAGCCAGAACAAAGTTGCACTCAAAACATAGTTATACAAAACTCTGAATGATGATAACATGTACATGTATATGCAGATATGCATGCATGTACAAATGTATGCTTAAATGTGTGTGTATTGTGCTAATGTGTGTAGATAGACAGACAGACAGACAGACAGACAGACAGACAGACAGACAGACAGACAGACAGACAGACAGACAGACAGACGGACAGGCAGACAGGTAGATAATTAGGCTTAGACTATATATACGGATGCGTGCATATAGATATTCACAGCACCTTACGGAACTCTTAAACTTCTCAAACAGAAAAAACCTTTCTTATGAAATAAAACTCAAACCAGTTTCACACATGAACCGCAAACCAAACTTCGAACACTGTAAGCATCAGTTGAAGCGTACACCATACCACTTAGATTCCGATAAATAAAACGTTCATTTAAATAAACTGTATATATATACGGTATACTTCTGAATAATACGGGGTTTACATTACAATCGACTCTTAAACGGTCATCTGGCAATTCATCATCAGCCTCAGAAGGTAATGTAATGTAATGTAAGGTAGGGAGGGATAAACATTCTTCTCCTGCTACCGAGTGGGCAGCCGAGGTCGAAATTCGCAAGGTGAACTGTCCGCTGCACTATCGTTCTCTGCCGGAGGGTCAACGCTGTCCAAAGCCTTGCTAGGGTCATGGTCGGAGGAGGTACTTGCGAAGATGTCGAAAGCCTTGCTAGAGTCTGCTGCAGTCTGGTCCGTCGGGGTTTTCCCGGAGGAGGAGGGTCTGAGCGGAACCAGTCCGGAGAATGCCGCTCGAAAGTTCGGATCCATTGGATCGACGCGTGAGATGTGAACAAAGTTACACGGCTGTGAAATGGAGTCCTTCGACAGTCTGGACCGTTTCTTCTTTGGCGTCTTCTTCTTCGTCTTCTTCGTCTGACTTCCGGTCTTCCGTTTCGAAGAGTCCGTCGGGTCCTTGGAGCTGATCTTCCAAAGGTCGTCGTTCGGATCAGCCGCGATCTCGTGGAACCTGGCCATGAACTCGGCCGCTGACCTCTCGCAGAACATGTGAAGCCGGACGGTCTTTCGAAGGCTGCCGGAAACACGGAGGGAGTGGACACCAGGGGAGACCTCGTCATAGTTGGACAGGTAGTTGATCTTGTCCTGCCACAGAGGGAACCCCGTCTCTCTCTCGGCGACGACCAGCAACAGCTCCCGGCCTCTGACGCCCTCGCCGGAGTTGAGGAGCCAGACGGGGACCCCGGTGTGTTGGTGAACGACCGGGCAGGAGTCCTCTCCGACGGAAGTCCCGACGAAGAGGTCGGCCAGACACCGACAGACGTAGACGGACGCCTCTTGACTCCGGTAGAACAGTTCGACCCTCATCAGGTTCAGCTTCGACAGTCCACCGCTGCCGCTCGTGGCACCATCGACGCCCGTCTCAAGGGTGTTACAGTAGTCGCGAAGAAGCAGCGATCCAGACTGTTTCGACTTGACCACATCCTCACCGCCGCCGCCGCACCCCTTCGTCGTACCCCTAACCGATGACTCCACCGCCGGCGTCGGCGCCTTTTCCCCGGTCTCTGGTTCTATCTGAGCAGGGACCTCAGCCACCCCTTCATGGACGGAACAACCACCATTGCTCTTGTTGTTATTGCTTTCCGTTATCGTCGACTCAGGGACGCTCGGCGGAGGAGGTTCCACTCCGTCCGGTGACTTCCGGTTCGTGACTGCTCCGTCTCGGAAGGACAGAGCCCGCAGCTGACGTCGCTTGAACGTGTCGTACTTCTCCGTGATAAGCTTGACGGCCTTCAAAGTGTCCTCGCTGTAGCAGAGCGGTTGAGGAAGAGAGTAGAGACACTCCTCGTCGTTCCTCGAGTGCTTCAACAGCGTCTGGTACTCGCCCAGCTCTATGTAGACGCTGCGACGACTCGGAGGACCGTTCGGATCGACGAAGGAGCTGCGCTGGTGGGACGGACCCCCCTTCCCATGGGACGGACCCCCGTAGTAGTCAGAGGAGAAGTCGAGCAGAGCCTCCAGGCGGTCGACGGACTCTGAGGAACGAGCAGGACGCAATGCGGACTTAGATGGATCGTTGTTCCGACTGTTCAACCTAACAATGGCTGCTGCTGCTGGGTTCCCTCGAACGGACTCGACATCCGACCGGAGTTTCAGGTAACCATCGCTTAGGACCAACCGATCCAAAGACTTCCGCTCGAAGTCGACCGACGGTTCGTCGTAGATGACGTCACCTCCCGTCACTTCCGATGACGTCACCGTCGGCTTTTTCGACGAAGACGTTACCGATGACGTCACGGACGGCTTCGCATGGGAAAGCGATGACGTCACCTCCATTGTGGTAGATGACGTAACGATCGCCGGCTTCGTAGCACACGATGACGTCCGATTCGGTTTCGACTGTGACGTAACGGAAATTTCCGTCGTCGGCCGAGATGAATTTTGGTCTGCGTTTAGACGCTGTGACGTAGTTCTGCTGGTGGGGCAGATGGAAGGGGGTGTGGAGAGGGAAGTGGGGAGGGAGTGAGCGTTGGGATTTCTCGACGACTCCGTGGCTGGTTGGCCGCTGGAGTTCGCTGTCTGTGCCAGTCTACTGGAGGAGTCCTCGGACTGGGCGAGGTTGGCCAGAAACCTCTCGCGTTCCAGTTTCATTCGCTCTGAACGCGACTGGGAGTGGCGCAGAGGTCTGTCTGAGCTTGTCAGGAGGGACCTACCACCAGGGTCCCTGCAGGGCACCGATGCTCTGTCCCTATTTACGCCGAGGTTCTTGGGAGAGGGTGGCAACCAGTGACCTTGTTCAGTCTGGGGTCGTGGAGATGGCTGCGGTCTAGGTCCCGGATCGTTCTGGGTTCTGGGACGTGTAAGAGGTCCTTGGTCGATTTGGGATCGGGGAAATGAAAGAGGTTCTTGATCGAACTGGTCTCGAGGTGGTGGCTTCAATCCAGATGGATTTCGATGCCCTTGGTCTATATAAGAGGCTTCAGAGTTCGGTCCAGTTCGGTACTTGATGGGTTTTGGCGGGAGATAAGGTTTCGTCTGAGTTGCTGAAACAGAAGAGATGGGTTTCATGACGAGGAAGCAGATCCTCGATGGAAGCAGACTGTTCCCGGTTCGAATCCCAGTTCCCGTTTAGCCATAAAGAACTTCAGAAGATCTGCAACAACAGCAGCAGAAAACCAATCAGACATACATGCACACTGTCAAATCTGATCAACGAAAGTGTATACAGACACCCACAAGGTGTCTTTGTTCTACGTATTGCGCTATATAAATCTTACGACACACACATACACTCACAAATACACGTAAACATAAGCAAATAGACACGGATTCATATATATATATACAGAGGCAGAAACACACACACATACATAAACCCATATATGCACACAGTCGAAGACACATCCCCAGACACACATGCACATGCAAAACACACATACAAATACAAAGGCAACGTATACACCAATATAAATATATACCGGCATATAAACCCAAATACAACCATAAACAAAGCCACATACACAGCCGAAGACACACACACATACACAGATACACACACACGTACAGAGACACATACAGACGCAGACTGCAAATGACGTGACCGGTTAATGACCAATCCGCAGACGATTGATGGATGAGGAGGTCTTAGCAGAGCCTCTTGTGACGCCACTGCAGCCACCTATCGGTCGGTGGCGGCTGATTAATACACGGCTCCTCGGCCCACGCCACCTCCGCCTCCGCCTCCCTCTGGTGGCGGGTGGCAGAGACATTGATCAGGAAAACATTTCCAGAAACCTTCTTCCTTTGGTCGTTTGGCGCCTTTGAAATAGCAGACGAGATGAGACGAGGGACAATGGAAGAAGGGGAAAACCCCCGTCCGGTTATAGAATGCACTCAGTGACGCATTCTTCTAGCGCTAGTCTTCATCATGTGCGGGCGTTTCATATTGCACTCAATGCACTGCTATCACTGCTATACATGGGATGCTATGTTGATGCTTTACGTCAATGCATGGACACATTCATCCATATGTCCGTCCATTTATCCATCCACTTGCACATACATTCATGCATTCTTCAACACACACACACGCACACACACACACACGCACGCACACACATCACACACACACACACACACACACACACACACACACACACATTGACTCACTGGGAGAAGAGAAGAGTTACAGACTTACAGTCCCTTAATCTGACCCAGGAGAGGCTGCCATGGACGTGAAGTTTTAGCAATTTAATTTTCTCAGCCTCGGCCTATGAGGGCGGATGGTCAGTCCTCTCCCTCGCCGTCTCATCTTCCCACCGACAGTGTACGGTCAGTGTACTCATTACATCTGAGTTAAAACGGGACCAAATCTAGGATTCCGGGACTGAAATCATACCTCGCCAGGTTTCTTGATGTTATTGGGACAAATGTACAAAGTGTTATCTCAATATGTCCAATCTTCAAAACTAAAGGTCCAAAGATGGCCATCTAAGAACAGCTCCAAAATATACGCATAGTTGCAGATATGAAACAAATACTTGTAAGGATTACAAAACTTTTACCTGTATTTAAGAAGCTGTGGCTTTGTAACAACTTAGTTTGTCTAAAAAAGAGGTAAATCAGTATAAACTACTAAATACATCAACTCTGGTGAAGCTTTTTCTGTGCTTGTAACATTGACACATTTCAAAAACCGAGTAAAGAAAAGAGAACATTAAGATGAAGCTGAACCCACTTACGGTGTTTTCCTTGTTTATAAAAATATTTACCATATAAATAAACTTTAAGAAGTGATAATGAAACATCTCAATTTCCCAGCAGTTTCAAACCCCATAATATCCCAAACGAGCAGAAGCCCTATCTGTGAAAAATGATCCAATACTCATTCAAATTTGGTTTCTCAGTAAATTGGTACTTCATCAGTTTCGCTAGCTTTCTCACAGCGATCACATATCACTCCCAAATAAGTACATATTGCTAAAAGCCTAACTACATATGTACATAATTGCAAACATACGTACAAGGATATCTCCAATTACATTTCATGTGTATATATATTTATATAGGCAAAATATATCTTAATCCTACATTCTATGTGTGTGTATATATATATACACAAAAATAGGCTATATAATTATGTCAATGTATATATAATGGATACAATTCACAAACAGGTATTGACATATGCATGAATACATGCCTCATTTGTACACACATACGCACACACACACCCAGCCATATACATAATTATATATAAATATGTACATATATATATATATATATATATTATACATGCATATATATAATTATATATGTACGTTGTTTGAAATGGTCAGGAGCCCTGTAGTGTATAGGTCTGGTGAGGGTGAGGCATCATTCAAGTTGACAGTGAGGTTAATTACATCGCAGGAGGCGGTGATGGGAAGATGGATAAACGGCTCTCAACAGAAACCCAGCAGAGACACAGAGACAGACAGAGGCAGAGACAGACAGAGACAGACAGACAGAGTGAGACTAACATCCGAAAACAAACCTCAGTTCCTCCATCACCAGCCCAAGCATTCCATCTGCTGACACCAACACACCCTACACACACACACACACACACACACACACACACACACACACACACACACACACACACACACACGCATACACACACACACACCTCTATATATAATTACATTTGTGTGCCTGCGTGCGCTGTGTGTAGTGTAGCATATACACATAATTATATATATATATATATATATAAAATTATACTAATGTGCTTTTGCATATATATATTTGGAAAAATAATTAATATACGAGTACCCATCGCCGCCAACTGGCTGGCGTCAGGAACTGATGATGATGATGATATGAGTTGTCATGTATATATACACATATATATATATACTAATGTGCCACTCATATTATATATATATATACATACATATAATTGTACATGTATGTATGCATGTATAATTAGCAATAATAAGCGCAATTACCTGCAGCAGAGGAGCTCTTAGGTCTAGTATAGGAGGAGTGGCCGCCAGGGGCTGAGCCATAGCACAGCAGCTGACAATGGAGTCCAAGGTTCAAGAGAATAACAAGGCTGGCCAGGATTGAGGAGGGAGAATTGAGGATGGAGGATTGAGGATTGGAGGAGGGAGGATTGGAGGGACGAGGATAAGAGAGAACATGGAAGAGGTGGAAAGAAGAGGAGAGTGGAGGAGGTCAGGGAATGAGCCAAGAATGAGGATGATGAGGGACAGAGGAAGGAAGAGGAGGAGGAAGAGGTGGATGAGATGGAAAAGGAGGAGGAGGAGGAAGAGGAAGAGGTAGTGAAAGGGTTAAGAGGGTCAAACAAGTACAGTGGCCTGGTCGAGAAAAGAAAAACGGCGTTTTCCATGGAAATAAACAACCATGGTCCATATGTAAACAGCCTCTCTGCTTCCTTCCATTTATCCTTGCTTCCCTCCCATTCTATCCTCTCTCCCTCCTTCCCTCTCTCCTTATGTTTATCCCTTCCAACCTCGCTAGATCTGCTGTGCATTGTAAGCAAACGTTACCCATATTATTATCCGTTCTTGGGCCACTGTGAAAGCTTCCGGCCTCCGTGAAAAGAGAAACAGCATTGGATCTAATCTCTGATCTAATCCACTAATTACCATGACACTGTTACTATAGGGTGAAAACAAGACATCCAATTCAAAGTTCTCATTCTCATGCTCAAATCTCAACTGGGTCTTGCTCCAAAATATCTTTGTCACCAAATTCTCCGCCCCCTCTCTGCCACGTCAAAGCGTCCTCTCAGATCCTCTGACCGGC
Source organism: Aporrectodea caliginosa (assembly GCA_020284085.1). NCBI lineage: Eukaryota > Metazoa > Annelida > Clitellata > Crassiclitellata > Lumbricidae > Aporrectodea > Aporrectodea caliginosa. The sequence goes on along the minus strand of JACEVL010000485.1, from coordinate 1,660,540 downwards.
TTGACCTTTTTGTTCCCCGTGTTAGGACCACAATGGCTCAATCCAGATCCTTTGTGTGCATAGGTCCCTCTCTATGGAATGGACTTCCTCCTTCTCTACGCTCTACCATTCTCTCTAGTAGCTAGTGATGTAGCTTTTCCGGAAAAATATTTTGCGGAAAATTTTCCGGAAATTTTCCAGAAATTTTCCGGAAATTTTCCGCAGAACCGGAAAAATACATTTAACTCATAATGTCAGATTTTCAGTATGAGATAACACTAGAAAATTTAATTTTTGTATTAAAGTTCCTTTTATTTACAGTATTTTTGTCAATATAGGCAAAGTTCACCTTAAAAATTTAAATAAACATTAAAGACTGTTCATTAGCGGTTCAGGCTAGAGTAGCCTAGTTTGATATGTTGTTAGTGTTATGAACTATCAGTATATACTGTCTGGCAATTTGACATTTTGTCAGCTGCTCAGCCTCAGCTATTAGTCAGCTTTGTCCTTTAATAGTCGATACACCTCTCACTGAAGGCAACAGCTCATAGAGAAACAATTAAACTAAAACACATTCTTTTGAGAGAGAAAAGTTCATCATTAGGATGATATATGGGATCTCGGATTTAGGATAATATGTGTAATTTAGAATATTTGACTGTCTTGATCTTTTTAAGTATTAATGTATGTTTATTACCATGTCTGTACACCAAAATGCGGATAGCAATTGGTCAATTAAAGAATATTATTATCTTTTTGCTACTTACCAAGAAAAGCAGATTTGAAAATAGATTAGTGTCAGACTGCAATGGCAATGCCAATAACATTATATTTCAAGACATAAAATAATAATATAATAGGCCTCATAAGAATTAATCTGTTGCAGTATTAAAATTGTGTCTGTAGTACTACTGCATCAATTGCTGTTTTTCTCTCATATTTTCATTACTAAAAAATATTAAGGAGACTAAATCATAAATAATATTTTCTCTAAATTAACAGTGAAGTTCAAGTTTAATTCCAATTAATTCTTAAATGTATTGTTGTTATTAAGCCTTGTGAACACACTGAACAGTAAGCATTAACAGTGCCATCTATTGCATAAAATATTGGTAATGGGTTAGATAATCTATTTGGAGCCTATAATACGGGACATAATGACGAACTGTATAGCTTAATCATCTTTAATGTTATTGAAATGCTTGAGTTTTTCTACACCAAAGTGTGGTATGCAATTGGTTCAATAAAGAATATTCTTCTTCTATATCAGTTATAACTACATAAAACAGTATAGAGTGAGTGATATTTAAACATTATTATGCATTAAAATTGTTATTTATTAATATTATATTGATGGAAAAATATCGGAAAATTTTCCGGAAAAAAACACTGGAAATTTTCCGAAATTTTCCGGAAAAAATATGAAATTTTCCAGACAATTTTTCCGCCTCACAACACTACTAGTAGCATCTCTACCTCTTTCTCTCACCTTAAAACCTTCCTTTTTCCTCGGAGTACCTCGCACTGGGAGCGCTTCTGAAAGGCTTACGCTATAAGAAGCGGTTTGTAAATTATCAAATACAATACAATACAATAAAATACAAAAGGCATCGAATGATAGTCTAATCTAATCTAATCTAATCTAATCTAATCTAATCTAATCTAATCTAATCTAATCTAATCTAATCTGAGATAAGATCAGATAAACCAAGAACTATTCACTGGTCACCTAAAGTGAAACTACAGACAAGAATCCTAAACCGTTTAAGTGGTACATCCTGTCTCTGAGTCTCTCTGTCTGTATTTCTCGCTACCTCTCGCCGTCTCTCTCTCGCCGTCTCTTTCTGTCTGTCTCTGTCTTTGTCTGTCTTTCTCTCCAGAGATAGACAGAGAGACAGACACATAACAAGACAGATACAGAAGGACATACAATCATAGATACATACAGAAACTGACAGCGAGAGAGAGAGAGACACACACACACACACGCACACACTCGGAGATACAAATTACTAAAAAGTCAGGGAAATGAATACAAAAATTACGCGGAAGCAGAAAAAACCAGCGAAGACTGTTTTTGCGCCCGACATAATGACGTCATATCATCGTGAACGCAGGACTCCGCTCTTATATCTACTCTCAGACGCCGCAACGACGTACGCACACCCCTCCCGACAGACATCGAAACTCAATGGAAAAACGTATCAAAAACAAACACTAGCACAGAATACAGACCAAGCAGATAGACAGACAGACAGGCAAACAGACACAGAGCGACAGACAGATAGGCATACAGAGATACAGACAGAGGAACACACAGAGGGCTATAATGAGGGTGTCACAGGGCAGAATAGAGCGACAGGTGAAGTGGAGAGAGTTGAAAAATGAAGCCTGAAGGGTTGTTTGGCTGTGGGTTGAGAGAAGAAGGGGTCTCATGCAGAGAGCGCTTATGACTTATCGGACTGCAGGAGGAGCACTTGTACTATCGGAGGGAAATTTATGGCGTTCAGAGTTTAGCAACAGCAGGAGGAGGAGGAGGAGGAAGAGGAGAAAGGGGAAGAAGAGGATTAATGGAGGACGAAGAGGATCAGTGGAGTAGGAATAGAGGATGAGAGGAAAAGGAGAGAAATATGAAGAGAAACAGTAGAAGAGGTAAAAAGGAGGAGGAGGAGGAGGAGGAGGAGGAAGAGGGGAGGAGGAGGAAAGGTATTGGGTTAAGAAGATGAGGAAGATTGGATGAAGAGGAGGAGAAAACAACGAACATAAGGAGGATTGAAACGATGCGTAGGAACGACGGAGGGAGGAGGAGGATGAAGAGGAGGAGAAAGGGGAAGGCGAATCCTGGGCCGTTCAATAGTTTTTATCTGTTGTCAGAAACTCAGTAAGCAACAGGTGTGCTCTCAATATCATCGCCAGCCATTGACTGAGTTATTTGGCAATAAGCCAACAGCTGCCAATGCAAACATCTTCATCATCTGCATCATCATCATCAACAGCAGCAGCAACATCATCACCAACATCATCATCACCAGAGAGAAGCTTAACGGACCACGCTCAAACAAGCTACAACGAGACTTCTTCTGGTGTAGTTCCTTACTAAAACCGTCAGATTATCTTTCTTCTGGTCATAGCTATTGGACCAGAATCGTTTGGGGAACGAACGTTCTTCGGTAGCTGGACCTAGACTCTGAAACTCTCTCCCTGTATCTGTCCGTTCTGCTTAATATCTCTCTCCCTGTATCTGTCCGTTCTGCTCAATATCTCTCTCAATATTCCTCTCCCTGTGTTTGTCATTTCGTTCTCAACCTAAGACTTGCTTAATGCTTATCCACCATAGTCTGCCTATCTGGTTTAGTGGACTGATCTTCGAGATAAAACATTGTTGACCTGATTACGGTTTGGTTTTGGTGCCATCGTCGCGAAAGTAGTCAGATAGTAGGCCCCTAATAATTAATTAAGCATATTAATTAATAACTGAGAGTGAGAGTAGTACCTACACATTATGCCTATTTAACTATTACATTTTATTTCTTATGTAATAATTTATATATTACTTCTTTATTTACTTTATTCGTATTACTTTTATTTATCTTTTTATTTATTGTTTGTTTATATTTATTTTAACAACGGCTTTGTAACAAACACGACCCTGTTGCCTTTCATGACTCCTATCATCAAATACCTTCTCCGAAAACGAAGCAAACTGATAAAGAGGAATAGGAGGGAGGCAGCCGATGCCCTTTCTGCAAGGATAAATGGTCTCATCACACGTCGCAACCTAGCATCCTTCGAGCGCACAAAGCGAGGATCGAGAGAATTATGGGCCGAGGTAAACCGGCTTCGAGGTGACGGTCGACGTGGGATTCAATCGCCGACGGGTGGTGTCACTGCCTCCAATCTGAACCAATACTTTGCCGGAATATCTAAGGACGAAGACTATCTTCCTCCCCTAGCCAAGAAAACGGTCGTTGATAGCACCAAACTGGTCATAGACGAATTCACCACTTATAGGCTACTGGCAAATCTGGGACGTACGTCTGCGGGGCCTGATGGTTTGCCTTCATGGTTCCTCGGGCACGCAGCCCCGATGATAGCAGAACCGGTGACGCATCTCTACAACATGTCGGTCCTCTTCTCTTATGTCCCACCTCAGTGGAAAACCAGTACTATCACACCAGTACCAAAAGTAAACCACCCGACAGAGGCCGCTGATTATCGTCCCATATCGGTTACACCTATCTTATGCCGAATACTTGAAAAATTTATCGTGCATCGGTTTTTTCACCATATTCTGCTTGAGCCCCAGCTAAATCAAGACTTCACAGACCAGTTCGCCTTCCGACCAACAGGATCCACTACAGCAGCACTAACAGCACTAACAACCAATCTTTTGGAGCTACTAGAATCAAATCAGTATGTTCATCTCATTGCCTTGGACTTTAGTAAAGCCTTTGATACGGTGCGGCATTCGTACCTGGCTGAGCAACTGGCGGAGATGCAAATTCCTGATTGCATCTACAATTGGATCGTGGCCTTTCTGGAGGATCGGGGCCATGGAACTAAATTCAACGGCTTCACATCTCTCCTCATGAAAATCAACTCTAGTTTTGTACAGGGTTCAGGTTCTGGCCCAAATAATTTTATCATCACAATATCTAAGCTCAAGACGATTCACATTGGAAATATAATACTAAAGTATGCTGATGATAGCTACTTACTGATACCTTCTTCTAATAGTGCCACTGTTTCAGCTGAACTAGAACATGTGACAAATTGGGCAAAAGCATGCAACCTAAAACTAAACCATAAAAAGACGCAAGAGATGATTGTAAGAGGGGTTGGGAGGAGAGGGCGGGTGTCAGCCCCTGCGGCCACCCCGGGAGTGACCAGAGTACATAGCATGAAGGTACTGGGGGTTATGCTTACTGAAACTTTAAGTTTTGAGATGCACATTGCCCAAATATGCTGCAGGGCTAGGCAATCCATGTATGCCCTGCGCATACTAACTGCCCATGGTCTATCTGGCCCTGGGCTTTACGATGTGGTGAGGGCGACAACGGTGGCACGCCTGTTGTATGCTGCTCCGGCATGGTGGGGCTTTGCCAGCCAAAGGGAGAAGGGAATGCTCCAGTCTGTAATGAACAGATTGATCCGTCAGCGATACCTCCCAAGTGATAGCCCAACCTTTGAACAACTATGCCTTAAAGCCGACACCTGCTTGTTTTCGGCGGTCCTGGCAAACCCGGGCCATGTTCTCCATAGGTTTCTTCCTCCAAAAAAGCTGTTGGCCTATTCCCTTCGACCCCGGTCACATGACCGTGTTTTACCTTTAGCTAATCATACTATGAAAAAAACTTTTATAGTTAGAATGCTTTATTCATATTGACTATTGATTGTTTATTGTTTATTATATATGATGTATGTACACCAGAATGCGGATTGCAACTGGTTCAATAAAGAATATACTTACTTACTTACTTACTTAAACAACGATCGAAAGTATGTCTAACCAACATGTCATAAGAACTTGAGAGAACGTTAGTCGCGTTTCTCATCTTATTGTAAAGTGAAGACGTTTTAAAAGGGTGTCTAAAGTTATCAGAAATTACTTCGAAGAAATGCCATTTAATAGCTAGCTGGTCTCACACTATTTCCTGCTTTTAAAATATACCAAGTAACGAACAGAATTGTGTATCATAATGACTTGGGCGGATACGCTGAACATCACAGCTACAGCAAATAATGCATCATCAGAAATTGTAGGTGGCGCTGCTCGGCTGTCCTAATTATGCTGACCTCATATCATAATTATATTCGTTTTATTGAGAAAAACAATCTGACAAAAATGCAGAAATGCTGACATGAGTGATAATGGATAATAACAGTTAATTAGAAAATTTTAAAATAAACTAGTAAATATTTTTATATACGGATCTGGGAATAAATTGAGAGTTCTCTTTTGGTGGGAGAGTATGGTTGTGTGCTTTAGGTCTTAATTGGCGAAAGGAGAGGGGTCGGAGTGGAGGTAGGAGTTGGTAAAGTACATGCTTGGGGTTGTGTAATATGGAGAAAAGGAGTCTTGCATCGGCTATATTGGCAAGTTCAGAAACTGTTGGAAAGGATTCAGGGCCGGCCCTAGCCCAAATGGCGCCCCAGGCAAAACATACATTTGACGCCCACTGATCCACACTCCACCGTCTACCCCACGTCACAACCCAATGATGAACCAGGCAGAACATTACGCTCAACTGATTAATTTTTTTATTATTAGTATACTCAACCCTGGATAATTTGAATTTTTGGGGAATGGTAAAAAGCATAAACACTTCGAATTACCGAAAAATTCGAATTACAGAAAAGACAATATAGCCTATATAGGCCTATATTACAAAAATTAATTGCTGAAGTAATCAGAAAATTCTTTCTGCATGTAGTTTTTCTTTCTCAGGTTTCAGTTATCAAAACACAATAAGGCTAAAAGCAATATAAGCAAATAGCTGCAGTATTAGTACAATTATTACAAACGAACTACTAGCTGATGATTGGGCGTTAACTTCTATGTTTTCGGGGGTTTCTATAGGAAATGATCGAAAAAGTTCAGTTTTTGTATTTCGCATAGCATTGCATGTAAAATTTTTTAGGCAATTTATTTGGGGAGGTTTAACCCGTAAACCCCCTAAATACGCCCATGGACGCAATAATCTATTACCCTGCTGTCCAACATGCGGCCGGCGGCCAGGCTGTCCGCGGGCTCATTTTAAATCGCTCGCCCAAGTTCGCTATGCTCTACCGTCTTAGGACGGGCAACAATCGAGTACTGCAATATTTGTTCAATTGTTGGCATTTTCAGTCGAAAGATGTCACTATGCAGCATCACCTTTACGGACGTCAGGTCACAGATACAGACTACAGAGCATAGATTGGCGTGAAATAGGCCTAATTGAATTTTTATCGTTTAAATAAAATGTGTGCGGTGTTGAAATTGAATTACTTGAAAAGGTGCAATGAAATCAATAATTATTTTAAATTTGTTCCATAAGCGAAAGTTTTGAATTTAAATGAAAATAATCATTGTGATTGAGAAAATGGGTAAAAAGTAAAAAACATAAACCTGTTAAGACACATTTTTTCAAAATGGCGCCCCCTAGACCTCGGCGCCCCAGGCAACTGCCTGCTTTGCCTGTGCCAAAGGCCGGCCCTGAAAGGATTGTTCTATAGGTAACCTAGGCGTTTGGCTCTTTTAGGAGTTTTTCCAGACGTTCTTTATCGGAAGTCTTGCTGCAAGTTATGGTCTTTGGTAGCCAACGATGACGATGACGATGATGATGATATCTATGCTAACTTCCCAGATTTGAAAGGAAAGTCTCAGAAAGTGATTGGAGAGTCTTTACAGTCATCATCATCATCATCATCATCATCATCATCATCATCATCATCATCATCATCATCATCATCATCATCATCATCATCATCATCATCATCACCACCACCATCATCATCGTCGTCATTGTTGTCGTTGTCTGAAAACACATCCGGCGTAAAAATCCAAACCCACATTCCCAGTAGGCGGAGAGTAAGCGAGGAGGAACACGGGGCGAGTGCCAGTCTGAGTACACTCGGAGCAGATGTGGTATGCACCCTATAAGAGCACTCGCACAATCATCAGAGATTCAGAGATTCAGAGGCTGAGGAGGAGGCTGTGTGTGTAAACGCCCTCTCACTTATCTCTCACAAAACATTACTCATCTCTAAGTCAACGTACTTTCTGGCCGACTGGCTTTAAATCAGTCTGACAAATTCCATGACGCAGTCAGACAAACAGACAGACAGACACACACAGACAGAGGAACAGTACACACACAGACACATGGACAGACAGACGGACGCACAGACAGACATGCAGATGTATAAACAAACGGTCAGACGTACACTGACAGACAGACATGGACGCAGCTATGTAGACAGAGACAGGCAGAGAGATGGAGGGAGAGACAGGGAGATACACAGACGAAGAGACAGGCGGACACTGGCATAGGGACAGAGAGATCAAAACAGGCGTACAGAGACGAAGAGGCAACCAGAAAGACAAATGTCATCGAAATGAGAGTATACAGAGGGACTGAACGACACAATTAGAGAGACAGAGGACGACAGCGAGAGAGACACTTAGGCAGGCAGCAAGACATATGCGCAGTTAACCAAAAGGACAGAGAGACGGACAGATAGAGAGACAGAAACAGACAGAGACAGACAGAGACAGACAGAGACGGACTATTGACTAATTAAAGATCAACAGATAATATAGTCCGTCATCTAGGCCAAGAATCTGGACTTCATAACAAACAGTGGAAACCCTTTTGTTGATTCATCTCAGGCCTTGATCTCATCTCGATTTCACCCCTTCTCCTCATCCACCCATTTCCCTTCACCCGATTAACAGCTGGGGCTGTGCGATAGCCTAGTTCTTAGCCCACTGGACGGTCAACTAATAGGTTTGGGGTGGGGGGGGGGGTCAAAGCCTCATCAGGGCGGACAGACATTCAGAGATATTTCCTCTACTAGCGCTCCTAACGAGCTCAGTAGAATGAATACACCAACCGTACACTGTCGGTGGGAAGACTAGGCGGCCAGGAAGAGACATGACCACCAGTCATCATAAGCTGAGGCCGAGAAAATTAAGTGGTTAGCACTTCATACCTACTGCAGTTGCCTCTAGGAGTTACGCGAAGGAACTGCTCTTCAGTCGAGTGGTTAGTATGCTGGACGATCAACGCAGTGGTAGGGATTCAAATTCCTGCCGTGACAGCAAGGTATCCCAGAACCTCTTGGATCAGTGCAGATTAATTAGATTAGATTAGATCAGTGCAGATTAGCCTGTCTTGTCGTCTCTCTAAATCTTTGTACCCTGACTCTCTGTTTCCTTTGAAGTATTCCTTTGTATTACAATATGACGCGTAGGCAGAAGATTAGAATGGATCAGTTTGGGTTGGATTGGGTGAGTACTATCGGTCGGTTGTCTTTCAATTCATTCCCAATTTATATTATTTTACCACCCACTTATTCACCAATGTATGCATCCATGCGCCCACCAAAAGACCCATCCATCCATCCATCCATCCACCCACCATCCACCATCCGCCGACCCACCCATTCATACGCCCATTCATCCATCCACCCACCCATCCAAACCCATCCATCCATCACTACCCACCATCCACCCAACCATCCATCCATCCATCCAATCAGATTATCCCCATCTGTAAAACGACCAATTAAATAGATTTATATAGCGCATAAATACTTGCCTGGTTTGAAAAACAACATCAAGAACACTAGTAATCCTTTCGTTCACAATCCGTACCACATGTATGCTGATAATACGTCTTACCACGAACCACCGCCTTCCACTCTACCACTCACCTTTACATCAGCTAAACCGTTCACCCCTCCTCCTCCTCCTCCCCCTGTCGAAACCATCCTCCTCTCACTGGTTGCTGAGACAAATCAAACACCTGTCGTCCATCATAACAACACCGACCTTAACCAATCCGCATCCGATACTCAGCTCTTCTTTCTACCTCCCTCCCTTTCTTCTCCGCCTTATCCTCGCCGCTTAAACCGTCCTCTATCGTTGGGATTTGGAACGCAAAAACACGGCGATGAGTCGTTGGCCCGTGAGCTGCAAGGTAGGCAGCCGTCTGTATGAAGCACACGGTCCTTCCTGCGTAAGAGCTATCCCTCGTGCGCCAGTTACACAGAGAAGAAGAAGGGCGCCGTTAGATAGCGAGCGGTAGGTAGGCGCGCAGTTCTCTGTCCAGGAGCCGGGCTGAGAGAGAGAGACGGTGATCACAATAGAGAGTGAAAAACACGTTCAGAAGGCAACGACACGTCACAAGTATCGATTCCGTGGACTATTCCTCGTTTACGGACGACTCATCTGTCCCTCCCACGCCTCCGTATCAACAGTTTCCGAGGGAAATATCGACTGGACAGACCTCCTTTCTAACGGTCGCTGCTCCTCCTCGGTAGCCGCTGTTTCCCGCTGATCCCGCCGCCCCCTAAGACACGCCCACGGCCTCTACCGCAGCGCCACCGGTATAGCTCTGCGCCGCGCCTGCTGGCCCGTGAGCGCGCCACCACTATGCATAAATTATGTTAATGAGGACAAAGAGCAAGAGAGAGAGAGAGAGAGAGAGAGAGAGAGAGAGAGAGAGAGAGAGAGAGAGAGAGACAGGCATAGAAAGAGACGAGATAACGGAAAATGTAGGAGGGTGTGAGCGATAGCACTTAGCAGTGAAAACTGAAAAAAAGCTGTTCCTATCTTCTGCCTTTGATGCCACATATCGTTCGCTGTTAAACTGTTGGATCCATTCCAAGAGAAGAGCAGAGGAGAAAGGAGATGAAAGGAAAGATTAGGCAGACAGACAGACAGACGGACGGACAAACAGGCAGACAGAGACAGACATACAGACAGACAGACAGACAGAGGGGGAGGGAAGAGAGATCATTGTCCTGTGAGACTGGGAATTCAGCATATGTTGGAATGGGCGATTGTTTAGTGGTTGGTTTGTCGTGGTTCGAATCCCCGCCAGGGCAGAAATTTCCTTCCAGATTTCTGCAACACCAGCGCCTCCCAGCCACGCCAACTCGGCCAATAATGAGTACACTGGCCGTACACTGCACTGTTGGTGGGGAAGATGAGACGGCGAGGGAGAGGACTGGCCATCCGCTCTCGAGTGCCGAGGCTAAGAAAAATGATGTTGCTAACATTTCATACCTACGACTGCCTCTCAAGAAGTTGTCTTCTTCGTTTTCCTCAGCTACTTCTTCTTCTTCTCCATCTTCTTCTTCTCTTCCTCCTTCTCCCCTCCTCCTTCTCTGCGTTGCCCCTGTCACGTGTCACTGTTGCTTCGTACATTTAACACTTTAATGATATCTATTCGTTGATTCTTTGGTCGTTTAATCTCAGATTTAAAATAGTTTCGATTGTTTAGAATTGAAAGACGACAAAGTCCGAACGTGGCTAAGAAACACATCGAAGGCTAACAATGATATATTATTTCAAAGTCTGCGTAAGGTCTCTGTTGGTTTTGCCAAAACATTCACATATCGCGGCTGTTTCTGTTGGCGCCGAAACCTGTTGCAATGTTTTCACTGACGAATGTTAGTTTAGTTCCGGAAAACAGGTCAGATGTCGCTAAAAGCAGATGTGTTGGTTGATTGATTGTAATGAGTAACTTCTATTGCGCCGGTGTCTAATGCACAAGGAGGCATCAACCGATGACACACCAAAACCAATCCGTAATTAGGTCAATATCCAGAAGATCAGCCCGTAAGACAGATACTATGGTGATTCATGGAGTTTGAAAGAGGCAAGCCTTAAGCTGAGAGCAGAATAACAGAAGCGACACAGAGGCCAACTAGCGAATCACTTCGAACTAAAAGCTGAACAGACGCCTAATAAACTTCATCATTTACTTAACTTTGATTCCGGCGGCTGTTTTTATGTATACGAACAATCGAATAGGAAAAACTGAGGATTTCAGCTGCCACACATTTTTCTATTGTCAGTCAAACCAGACATTAAATCAGCAATTTAACAATAGTCCATGTGACAATGCGAACATCAAAGTAAAAAATCAGATCCCATGAAAGTACATTCCGACAAAACTATACAACATCATTGACACAAATAAAAAGCCAAAGGCACTTCTCAAGATGATGGCGCTATATAATGATCCATTGCACTGTATAAATATCAAATTTACACTAAAATTACTGAGCCAACTCCATATCCATCTGTTACACTACATTCAGCATTTTAATAATGATATCCACTTTGCAATTTATAGCCTATAGCAGCTTCTAGAATCTCACAAAGGCAATAAATGTAGTAGCAAAACAATTATATAAAAATGTAACATAAAAATGACAACCAATTCACTGTCTGAGAAATATACGAAATGGCTAGTAAGGTAAGGTTACATTACATTGTTACATTGTACATTAATACTGCTGTACGTAGACATTCCAGAGTGGTGAGTGGTGACCAATGAAATGAAGCTCTCCTTGCTTTATATTATTATAACACAAACTCTGATATAACAGAGTCACGGACATGGATCCAAATATAATCCAACTTCAAAACAAGGCATCTCTACAATGCAGCCTAACTATACCATGATGCCAAATGTCAGATGTAAAAACATTATAAAGATATTTCAGCGTAGCAGAGTCACACCTTAACAAAGTTCTACTGTAGTTGTACAATCGCAGGAAACATCCCATCCAGCAATTTAAATAGGTGATTCTGACATCTATATACCAAGGTTTTACTTAAAAAACATAAAATATCCTAGACAGCAAATCATAAACGAGAAATCCGACTTTACAAAGGCTTTGCTGTAGTTAGAAATGATTAAAATATTCTAAACATCAATTTTGAAATTTACAGTAAACTAGGAGACCGTGGCTCTATCGAGGTTGTACTCTAGCAAATAAATGGAATGCAATTGATAATTCTGATTTAAAAACCAACACCTGTAGGTTAAATGCAATTTCAAACACGAATTAAAACCCAATTTCAGATACAATAAAATTTGACAACAACCTGCATTGTCTATCCTTTAAAAACAGAGGAATATATATATTAAAATTTACTGTAAAAGCACATAAAAACAGGTCCATAATCGAGCTCGATTCTAGAAACTTGGGCAAAACAAGGGACTGGTACAGGATAAGACTGGGAACTCCATATACCATGCATCAATATAAAATGCAAATTCTGTTATAACAGTTGGGGACAATGGATCTAAACATAATTCAACTTTTAGCATTTCCAAGTAATTCAAAAGAACTTTACAGTCTCAGAATCATAGCACAATATGTACAACACAATAGGTCCAAGAAATTAACTTCAACAAACATTTCTGCCTTCCAAAGGACGTATTTGAAATGCGCTATGGAAATGCCCACAAACATACAAAATGCCGCATTTAAGAACCCCGAAAGCAGCGTCTATACATTCATTATACTAAAAATCTAAGACATTCAATAGCATCATAATTATTTACAGTTGTACCCTAACTTTTGAACACATAAATCAACACCGGTTCATTGAATCACATCAGGGTCAACCGATCCAAAAGTTCACAGAATCCTTTTCAACTCTGACAAATTGGCATTTACAAACCAAGTTAACAAGTATGCTCTATTGCAGATATGCTGTCTGTCTGTCTGTCTGACGTATCTTCATAAATTTCCTTCCAGGAGCCTCATCAAACAACAAGGTCGTTTATGACAAGGTCCTCTTTTATTTTAATTTTGCATTTCATTCGCAAACCACGTTATACCAGACTTCACAGTGTAATAAGGAGGCTTTGGTGTACTTCAATCTCTAAACCTGAGCACAACAACTGGCTGATTGTTTCTTGACTGCTTTCGTTGACTGTGGACCAGGAACCTGATACGGATGAACCTGAATCTGCGCAAATTCTTTTCCAGACACGAGGACAAGGAGACTTCCAAACTGATCGGAAACAACGACGTTGACCGGTTGGATGATACTGACCTCAGATCCATTGCGATTCAAATCGATCGCAACCTTCAGAAACTTTCCGGTTGGGCTGAAGACTTTAACGACTCGATTTCCTGAATCTGCCACAATGATGTTGTCACTTGAATCCACGCAGACACCGAGCGGCTGACACAGCGATCCTTTCTCGACGCCGATCGAACCGAACTTCAACTTCAACTTTCCCTGACGATCAAAAACCTTGACACAGTGGTTCAAATAATCTGACACGATGATTTCGTTCTGGCTGTTGGTTACGACGTGATACGGCTGACCAAACGTACCACGACTCGAGAATTTCTGGATGAGTTTCCCCTGTCCATTCATGAGATAGACTGTGCTTGTTTCCGGGGCAGAGGCAACCAGTTGGAACGGACTTTCGAGCACGGCCACTCCGTGAGTTGATTCGAGCCGATTCAACAAACCAAAAGAACGAAGCTGAGCTCCCTTGAGGCTGTACTCGACCACTAGAGGGCTCCCCGGCTCGGAGTTTGTCACGAAAATTGTGTCACTATCGGAGACGGCAATGCTGTTAATCTTCTCTCGGCAGGTGAAGACAGCTCTCACGAACCCACAGATGTCGTAGGTCATGATACGATTTTCCCGCTTGTCGGACACAACGATATAGCCTGACTTAGTCATTGCCAAGCCAACAGGCAACGTCAGATCCAAGGTACTGTTTCCATAGCAACCGAACGAGTACTTAGACGGATTGTCGTTGGGATATCCCTCGATGAGGGCGTTCTGTCCCGAGGGTCGTGCACCCAAAGACAAAGATTCGAGGATGGATGTGATGTAGAAGTTGTCACGGTAACCGTCGACCCCGCTGGGTGGGATGAACACTTCTTGTCTGCATGCAGGGCACGGAAATCGGCCGATCACATCGTACGATCTACTGAAAATGAAATCTCGAAGACAGTCTTTGCAAAAAGTGTGCATGCATGGCAGAGCCTTTGGTTTTGAGAAAATGCCGTGACACACTGAGCAGATAAGCAGGCGGCCATATTGGCTGACGTTACTTGACAAAGCCGCCATCTGGTGTTTGCTGGAGTACCTAGAATAAAACAAAAATGGGATTTTCCACTGATAGTAAACATTTAAACAGGCTGAAACGTGTTTCAATGTGGTGAGAAATCCTTGAAGAAGCAACCACTGCTGACTGGTAACAAGTAAAAGCAACTTATGAAACCAGGATTCCAGTAGCCTGTACGAACGAAATGTAACTATAAAAATTCTATATATATAATAAAGATATATCAAATTTTACATTACTTTACAGAGGTCTACTCGAATTCCAGAAACTCGATTAGAACTCCGAAAGCGGTGAAAAGGCAACTATGACCGAATTCCGGAAAACAATTTTTCTACCAAGCGTTCGAATCATGGAAACTAGTATAGCATCATCGGCAACTATCCAGAAAAGTTAGATTTGTGCAAATAAATTTGGTTTCGCTTAGAAAAAAGATGTAATGGAATTGGTAGAAATTCTATTTCGGGGATTGGGATTTCTGGAATTCACCACGCACTGTTAAACTGATTATAATCTGTAACTACTACATCATGTAATCTTACTGCGTACTTGTCATAATTAATAAACGAATATTATTACCCGCAACCTTTACATGCAAATACACACACATGTATATCAGGCCATTCACGATTTATCGTAATCGTAATCGTAATCGTAAACTCGATATTTCTACAGCGCCCACAAAAGCGAAGTCGCGGGAACCAGCTTATTCACAGGCGCTTAACCAAAACAGAATCGATAGGCAGGGGGTCAAAATCCAGAGAGTCAGGCAGGCAGACAGTCAGACGGCTAAGGTGGATGATGCTTAGAGTTGAAATGGCGAGGAAGGTGAGGGGAAGAGAAGGAATCGGGATAGGATTTGTGAAAAAGCAGTGTTTTCAGTTTTGAGTGGAAGACCTGTGGAGAGATAGCAAGAGGTGAGGTTTTGGTGAGTTCATAGGATGGATCGGATATTTGTCGTAGCACAGGCGGGAGTTTGTTCCAAAGAGGCGGGACAGCTATGGCTATGGAACGATTTGCAAATTTAAGCGATGAGGTGACGGAAGGGCGGATTTAGTCTCAAATTTCCAATTTTCATACCACATTACACATAATTATGTATAAAGTATAGGTTTCGTCACGGAAATCAACAGGTGACCTATAATTAATTTATTTGCCACAAACAAGGGATTTATGTTACCGATGAACAACCACCTGTTGTACTGACTCAAAGGTTTCTGATTTTAAATCAGCTCACGATGACACGGGATTGGTCATCATTAGTAAACAAAGATGGCGGATTTAGACTGCTTCCCTGCCGTCCTTGTTGGTCTACGCGCCTTTTTGTGACGGTTTGATTTCAGACATAAAATTATGAATTTTGTAACACTAGAGCAGGTCCAAGCAAGACACCAAGTTCCATAAGCATATGGAATAAATGAAGTTGAGTCCAGCAAACTGTAAGTTCGAAATGTGAGTTGAAACAAATCGGTTGAACCAAACATTTACGTCTATTATTATTATTATTATTATTATTGGACTGTTATTTATAGCGCGCCTAAACAAATTGGAATCTTGCACAAAAGCGCGTAACAGAAAAATCAATCATAGTAAATCTTAAACAGATGTGTTTTATTTCTAGCCGGCTTATTTCGAATTGCTATTACAAACGTACAGCCAGACAGTCAGAGATAGACGCAGACAAACGCACACGCACACACAGGGAATTGGTAATTGATATAGGCCTACAAACGGACGGACAGACCCTACCATTAATGATAGCCTTAAGTTCATCTTATAGTCCTATGCATGTAGCCTTCGTGCCAATACGTCTGAATACAGCATAGGCCTATAGGCCTACTAAATTAAAAAAACGTACAGCATTTGGACAGATCGAAGTTTAGGTTTCTAATGCAGCCGATGCCACAGTAAATAATTGATCAGCCAAAATAAGGAATTTAGATACGGCGCCCACTAAATTATAGCGCACGTCGAATAATTAGTGCGCATTGCGTGACTTGGCATGCAGCAGACGCCACTACTACAGCCACGAAGGAAGAAGACGCCATTGCAGCTGCTGTATAGAAAACATCAACTGAAATATATTTTTGGGTCGTGAACGACTCATTCGCGTTTGTTTCACAGTTTCTTTAGCGAGAAATACAGCGAATATTTTTGCGATTCTATCGTTGGGATAATTATGATCGTGCCGCGACTAGATCGGTTAGGTAATTACTACACGAGCTTTTATATTGACACCCGCACTTGGGCTGCTTAATTATCATTTGACGTATGCATATTAAGAACGAAATATTATGGAAAATATTTTATTTCGTGTCAACTTTCAACCCTCAAACATTCGTCCGAAGGGAATGTAAACATAATTGGATGATATGTACTACTATGTAGCCATTATTTTAAGTTGGGAGTTTGCTTGGATTTAGTAGGTCTGTCTCAGACCTTCTGTTGAACAAGTCGCAAACCTCCAGGATACACTCAAAGTCGCAGCAGAAGTTTCTGTATCTGTGCTCCCATGCTGACTAACTCACTTATCGATCGTCGTGTATAATTGTACGTGATTTGTCGTCGACTGTTGCAGTATGTGCTGACAGTGAACGTGGTGTGGGTGGGTGATAAAGGTGTTGCAGGACTCGCTTCTTCTGCAACAGGGCCGCATGCCACAGAGTCTTGGGTTCTATTTGCCGTTGACAGTTGGAGTTGTGTGCATTGCGTGCGGACACCTTCTTCGGAAGGGGAAGACACCTGATGGAGACCAGGTAAGCTGTTAAGAACAGGTGTATTGTTGCGGAGGCTGTGTGTTGTTGATGCGAAAGGATGAACAATCTGATCGATGTAATATATATACGCTATTTAGCAACTACTTGGCTACAGACCTTCGCATGCACGCAACCGTTTGTGAATAAAACTGTCCATTATAATTGCAGATGGGATGCTTCGGTGGTGAGTAAGCGTGGCTAACGAAGGGGGAAGAGGAGGGGGGGGGGGGGGGTCCTGCAATATACACAGGGAGCCGTCAGCATTTCAGTAATGCCGGATTAGTTATGCGTCCGAGTTGCATGACTTGGCAAGCTACAGGACCTTAAGTGGATGCAGTTTTGGACTACTTTGAGCTGCTGGTTAGGCCATCCGTATTGTTAATTAGTACCGTTAATTAGTGTTCGTTGCGGTTTGGATGGCGTTATACTTAATTAATGTGTTTGGAATTGTTGCCCTGGCTTCCCGTTCAGCAGAGGTTGGTCCGATATTTGCTAATTGGTGCTGTTACGTAATTCTATGCAGTTTGGAGAGCAGTTGTACTTAATTAACTGTGTCTCGAATTGTTGCCCTTGTTGTCTAGTACCGTGGAATTCGTCCATTGCCGGCTTCAGGGTGGAAGAGGAAGAAATGAACCCCTTCACTATAGGGTTCATTTTTACTTTGCTTTTACTTTACTGTGCTATTGTATTATACTGAGGTGGACTGGTGCTATAAAACTTCTCGAGTATGTTGGAGTAGGTACATTGAGGTACTGTGCGTTTTTTTTATAAAACAGAGAGATGGGAACCCCCTATAACAGCCTGACTGATCCACATCTGACTGGATTCTTCGCTAACTACCAACGGAGAAAACACCTTCGCAGAGCTGGATTGGTTAGACTTACATGAATTTTTTAGTTTTTGTCATCATCGTCATCATCATGGTTGTTGTCATCATCCGCATCCGTATAATTTAAATTTTATGCATTAAAACTATTTACCCCGATCACTGTTTAGAAATATTAGACCAGAGTATGTTCTGTTTAAGTCGGGGTTCCGTCAAAATATTTTCAGATCGGAAGGGTTCCATGGCCAAAAGAGGTCAATTTGGAAGCACTGGTATACGTAATTCATCATTATCATTGTCAACGTCTTTTTCTTCATCCTCATCAACATCATTTATAACTACTGTCTTTGGGGTAATTATCACTACAACTGTCATTAACCTCATTGTTCTTGTCACTATCATCTCGCAAACCATCATCATCATCTTTATCGCTGCCGAGTGAGACACCATGCATGAGAACGATGCGGATGATGTCTAGCTCTACATAAACCTATCGAGTAACACTTTCTTTAATTAAACTGTTCAATAGCAAATGGCAAATGATTACACAAACCTTCATTACCTTATAACTGTGTAGCTATATCTCTTCACAGATTACACGATACGGTGAAGTTGTCTCTGAAGCCACATATCGTCTGAATGCGATCCGCGCTGAACGAAAGAAGAAACAGTTTGACGTATTTGCTTCATTTGACGATGAAGGAGAAGAATTCAGAGCACCAAGGATAGACATTTATCCGCTCAAGGTCAGTTTCAACGCAGCGAGTCATTGGGTTATGGGTGTTTGTCATTTCAGAGGTTTTGTTGGTCCTGTTGCAAGGGTACTGAGAGCATTTCAAAGTGTGAAGGATAGAAATATGTCGGATTGGGTTGGGGCAGTTTGAGCACCTCGTTAGTCATTGGATTATGTTGGATTATGATTACCGTAGACAGGAAAGTACGAGGGAAGGAGGGAGAGGGGGAGAGAGGGAGGAAGATGGTGGAGAGGGAGAAGACTTATATCAATCGTAGCACATAAAGACGCATCTCTTAACATTTTCAAATTGTTTTAACCGTCTTAGGACGGGCAAACATCTAGTCAATAATATAATAGAAATCTCTGTGTATGCTTGTGTCTGATGCGCCGTGTTACGCTGTTGGCCTGTTACGCTGTTTTCGCCTTCATTGCCATAGACAATCTGGCTTGCGTCATTCCACTTCATCGAAATAACCAATAACAAATGTTGTCATAGCAACGCGAGATCATGCACAACACGACATGTGGGTCTTTCCACATTTCTATAAGGGGATGGGGAGGGAAGCAGCCGGTCAACCACACACGATCGCCGCGAGTGGCGTACGGGGAGGGAGTGACGGACGTAGAAGGGAAAGAAGTAGGTACGGACCGCAGGGAAATACGGGGGAGGAAGGGAGGGAGGGAGGAAGACAGGGGAGAGGTAGAAGACGTCAATGATTCTGACATTTGCAAATTGTTTTTAACCGTCTTAGGACGGGTAAACACCTAGCAAATGAATAGTTACATTACGTTTTACGTCAGCAGTTGTTGTCTGCTGCCCCCTCCCCCCCGCCTCTTGCCAAAGCCACGGTGAACAGCGAAAGCCTCTTAACACAGATTCTGTTATGCAACGCTATTGATCTGTGATTACCAAATACACTCTTGGCTTGCATTGACCGTACGCAGAACGGTTTCTATGGCAACCGACAAAGGTAGAACAGGTAGATTTCGCGGATAGCAGCGCTTGTCATTTGGAGGAGCGTGCGGATTGTCAGTCCATCTTCTTAAGTCGTGATTAGCAAGTCCTGCTTCGTCAGCCTACGTATTCTTCTGTTTGCTTGCCATGCGTACAGTTGCCTTTGAGGACTTAGCAGTTGAGTAAGGAGCATAGAAAATTGATTGTAGCCTACCTTTGTGGACCCTTTGAGAGACCAGCTGACCGTGTTTCTCGTAGCTTTCGAACGCGTATCTCTTGGCTTCTCAGTCTCTCTTTGCCTCTTTTCCGCAAACGCTTGAAGACCATTTTGTTTGATCATGACTTCATTGTGTTAGGTCGGGAACGCCTCTAATGAGTTTCTCTTGAAGTGGCGCCATATAAATTTACAATTACCATTACCATCTGAATACTATAGACATGTTTTGTCACATATTCTCGGAGTTTCTGAACGGAAATAGCAGCTGTTAGTCTGTCTGCCATCAGCTTCAGGCAAAACATAACAAATGCTAATCAGCATTCACTGAATTTCAGAAATACCTACAACAATCATTGTTTATCCATGTGCACTGAATTTCATGCAAAAATTAACAAATGTTAAGCTTTGTGCCCTTAAACGCAGGAAAACTGTTACAATTGTTAAACTGCTGGCACTGAGCTTGAGGAAAATCTAGCAGTTGTTTAGCTACATTAGAGGCAACAGTGGAAAAGATCACAATAGGCAAATGCAAGCCAGCGCATGAACAACAACATATGCAAAGGCATAGGCAACAGAATAAGCAACAACAAGCCACAGCATAGGCGACATCAGGTAACAGAATTAATTTCATTCATTCATTTCAGGAATTTATATAGCGCCCCTTCAAGAAGCCTACTCAGAGGCGCTCCCAGTCCAACCACGGTGATACAAGTGCAACAACAGCATGTGCAACAGCAAACGAGAGCATATTATTGTGGTTAATTGAGGCATTGGCCGTGCCATTGTTTACCTAATTACCTCGTCGGCCATTTCCGTGGCATGATATCCGTGCTTCTGATGTCTTGGTCAAGTGATCAATATCATATTGAAGATCGATGCCATCGTTTGGCACTTGGCTTTTTAATTGGCTTCTGCTGCTGTTGCAGATCTCCCCAACCGACTTCTCCCTTCCTCGCGTCTTCCCACCCTTCAAACCCTCCCTCCGTCCATCCCTCCCTCCATCCATCCCTCCATCCATCCATCCCTCCCTCCATCCATCGATGACCCGGCGTTCGCAATGAGCACCGAGTGCAGAAAAAAACCTTGGCAGATGCTATGCGTCGAATGACCATGAGCAGAGAAGATTAAGTGATTCTTTGTCTGCTGTTATTTCTGAAGACTTGCGTTTTTCAACTGATTTATCGAGACTTGCCTTTTTCAACTGGCTTATCGAGATTTGCCTTTTTCAACTGGCTTCTCGAGACTTACCTTTTTCAACTGGCTAATTGAGACTTGCCTTTTTCAACCAGCTTATCGAGACTTGCCTTTTTCAACTGGCTTATCGAGACTTGCCTTTTTCAACTGGCTCATCGAGACTTGCCTTTTTCAACCAGCTTATCGATACTTGCCTTTTTGAACTGGCTCATCGAGACTTGCCTTTTTCAACCAGCTTATCGAGATTTGCCTTTTTGAACTGGCTTATCGAGACTTGCCTTTTTGAACCAGCTTATCGAGATTTGCCTTTTTCAACTGTCTTCTCGAGACTTACCTTTTTCAACTGGCTAAATGAGACTTGCCTTTTTCAACCAGCTTATCGAGACTTGCCTTTTTCAACTGGCTCATCGAGACTTGCCTTTTTCAACCAGCTTATCGAGACTTGCCTTTTTAAACTGGCTCATCGAGACTTGCCTTTTTGAACCAGCTTATCGAGATTTGCCTTTTTGAACTGGCTTATCGAGACTTGCCTTTTTCAACCAGCTTATCGAGATTTGCCTTTTTCAACTGGCTTATCGAGACTTGCTTTTTGAACCAGCTTATCGAGACTTGTCTTTTTCAACTGGCTTATCGAGACTTGCCTTCTTCAACTGGCTTACCTACCATAGCCTGTCTGTCTGTTTCAGCGGACCTACCTTGCTATTGACTGGATTATGACTTGAATTTGGTACATAATCGGTTAACGCCTTGTGCATAAGACACTGGCGCTATAGAAGTTTCTGATTAATTAATAACAATGACCAGAAGTTACCTTAGTGTGCCACCCTTAATGGACAACAATTGCCTATTACATGCGCCATTGTGATAAGCTCTCCAACGTCTGAAGCAGTATTTCTATGGCGCTTCGAGTGTTGCTGTGCTATATAAATACCTAGGTATGTACGTATACGTAGACTGTTTGCATAGGGTGAGGCAAACAGACCTCTTCTGTGGCTCTGCTGCATGACTGCAGACGTCAGATGCCAGAGTAAATAAGTAAGAAGTCATTGACGAGACATCCTCGAGCTTAGCCGCGCAAACACTTGACCTCCTATTTCGGTCTCATTCGGTCTCATAGGAACTTCTAACTTTAGTATCAATCGATCCTTACTTGATCAGTAATTAACCATTCATCATTCAGTCATTCAGTCAGTCATTCAGTCAGTCAGTCATTCAGTCAGTCATTCAGTCAGTCATTCAGTCAGTCATTCAGTCAGTCTGTCAGTCAATGAGTCAGTCAGTGAGTCAGTCAGTCTGTCATTCAGTCTGTCATTCAGTCTGTCTGTCATTCAGTCTGTCATTCAGTCTGTCAGTCAGTCAGTCAAGCAGCCAGCTAGTCCGTTAGTAAATGCTACCAATGCTGTAGTCTGAGGGTATTGTTGGTGTTATATTTCCAGAGTGGTGAGACGAGGTTTTCGTCCGAGGGACCGACCCTCCCACAACTTTTCCCTGCCTCTGGTGACCCAGTCGTAAGTCGTGGCAGACAAGGAAGGAAGGAGACACGCAGTGCGCCCTCTTCAGCCCATCAAAGTAGATCTCACTCCTGCAATCCGGTATGTGCTCGAACAATAGCTCAATATCTTTTATCTTACATTGTTCGCTGCTTGGCCAAGTGAAAAGCCTTCTCAGGTGTTCAGAGATTTCAGGAACTCCCTGTGCCTTTTACTGTACCCTATATCGATAGTGTATATTGGTTATTGTGCTGGACTGTCAATCAAAAGGTCGGGGTTCAAATTCCGCCAGAGCAGAAATTTAGTTTGAGATTTTTCCCCACCTGCGGCCCCTAGCCAGCTCAATTAAAATGAGTACACCGACTGTACACTGTCAGTGGGAAGATGAGACGGCGAGGGGGGACTGGCCATCCGCCCTCATATGCAGCAGCTAAGAAAATGAAGTCGCTAACACTTCATGCCCATGCCTACCTCAGGGCTAGCTTAAGTGACTTCAAAAAATGGTTTAGACTTTAGAGACTCGATGCAAATCTTTCTTTCTGTATTTATTTGTAGCACTTATTAATTGAACAGGATTAGTGCAATTGAGTGCAGACAACTTGTTCAAAGCTGTTACACAGAAAAGGTGCGATATAATTGATCTATAATATTACATTGTCTTTTATGTGGTTTGAGTGCAGAATGAAGACGAAGACGAAAGACGATTAAGATTCACGAAGAGTTCAGATGTCAAACAACAACGTACAAAGAATCCCAGAGACACAAGTCGCGACAAGCTGCTCACTGGCGTAAGCGGGTCCCTCAATTTTCTATGTTACATTTGATTCAAATTTAGAAGCATTTCTAGATATTAAAGTGTGAAATTTATTAATGTTACCACATTGTGTATTTATTAATTTATTAATGTAACTGCATTAGAACTGCGGCAAGTATTCAGTTGCAGTGTGTAGCTTTGAATTATATTACATTCTGATTTTTTACTTTCAAATTCCATTCTGCTACTTTGCATTTGTGTTGCTACGTTATTTCATTACATTACCCTACAATACACTACATTTCCCAGGGTGCACCTCATGGTTCCAAAAGTACAGGATAGGAGCTATGAGCAGGAAAGAATGAACACATATATAATCTTAAATGGTAGATATACGTATATGCATACATGCTTACGTAAAACGTACATAAATGTATATACATACATACACACTTACAAAGTCATATACATGCATACATGTATACTTACTTACTCGCAGATATACACATATTAATAGATAGTTTGCACATTACATTTCTGAACAACATTGCTTGATAGAAGTATTTTGCTTTTCCACTGGAAGAATTTTACTGCATAGTACTTGATCTCATGACGTTTCCTCTATAAAGACTTAGACAGGTAACATGGAATAGCAACAGGAGTCAGAGTGGAAAACATGGAGTTTATTGCCCTTCAGTGTGCACAGACATTTCCTTACACTTGATGTGGCGCCAACGTATATGTCGAATCCACGACCCCCACTGAGTAGTTTCTGAGGGTCTGTGAGTAGCATGGCCAAATAACAGTGCTATATAAATTCAGCTTTATATGGCGTCTGCTGTTTTCGCTACTAGGCGTACTTCTAATTAACAATCATTATATTAATACAAATGATACATGAAATTATAAAAAAATTGCAAGATAATAATATTAATGCCAATAGTCGGCCCCTACTACTAATAATCGTAGTGGTGGGGGGTAATAAACGCTGGACACCATTTCCTTTTTCTGAGAACTCGAGGGATCAATGCTACATTAGGAAAATATTATAAGACAACAAGTAAGAACATAAATCAGAAAATCAATAAGAATATTATTAAGAATAATAACGTTTATAATATAGTACTTGATACTGTAATAATATAATATTTTATAATAATAATATTGAGTTGTTGACTTGTTCCAATACAGCTTGACTCAAGTGATATGAGAGGCCTGTTTGACTTCACCCTTCCGAGTCGAAGCATCGATCGGTGGATGGGGGTCTCACCTTACCTGTGGCCACTCCCTATGCCACCAGACATGGTCCCACTTACACCGAGGATGATCCGACCCAGGACTTCTAGTCAGTCACGTCCTACAAGGGAAAAGACAATGGCAATGAATGGACGAAGCCACACTCTTCAGGTAATCAACAGAGACAGACAGAGACAGACAGACAGACAGATGGATGGACAGACAGACAAACGTTCAGGCAAACAGACTGACAGCGCTGCTCGTGAATAAGCTGGTGCCTTTCAGATGGCGTTTTAGAAATTTGGAGTTTATGATTATGACAGACAGACAGACATGCAGGCACTGCAGGCAGACAGACAGGCAGACAGACAGACAAACAGACAGATAGGCAGACAGAGAGGCAGACAAACAGACAAACAGGCAGACAGACAATAAGGCAGAGTGAGAAGGATCAACGGACGGACTGATGAGTGGTCAGACTTATAGGCAAACAGGTGAACAGACAGACATGTTGATAGAGAGACGAATGGACAGACTGTTTAATAAGTGCTGTTCTCTAAATTCTGCCAATACAATACAAAATATGATATAGGTTTATTTATTATTACAGAGATATATGGAAGCAAATTGCTTTCAGGTGTACATATGTTACATGGCATACAGGTGTATCTATTAAATGGCATACAGGTGTATCTATTAAATGGCATACAGGTGTACATATGTTGCATGACAGGGTTTTGAGTCGACTGCCCTGTCCATATCTGGTATCCATCGACCACAGTCACATGAGAAGCCACAGACTCAGAGCGTCATCACTATGCGTTACTACGGAAGTCACGTGACCGTCAACCAAACATGGCTCGACATGCGAGATGACATCGTCATCGAACAGCAACACTGCGGCGGAAATACAATCATCGTCTACAGGGACAGCATCACACCTGGAGGTCTGGCGGTCTATACCACTCTCTTCTAGCATAGCGTTTCAATTGCTTAGGGATTATTCCAGCATTGTTTTGTTGATGTTGTTGTTGTTATTATTATTATTTTTTTTTTTGCCCGAGGTAGAAAGAATCCCTCAGGCTCTAAGAAACTAAGCATAATTGTGTTTTACGGGTTCTCGTCTCCATCGTGTTGCATAAAGGAGCCCCTAAAGGCCGCGGCGTTATTATTATTATTATTATTATTATTATTATTATTATTAGTATTATTATTATTATTATTATTATTATTATTATTATTATTATTATTTTGTTTTAAACATCCTGAGGTAAACATCATCCCTCAGTGACTTCGACATTATTTATAAACGCATTATTATTGTTGTTGTTGTTGTTGTGATGATATGTATGCATTGTATTGTATTTGCGGATTTCTAAAGCGCCTGTCACAGTACGACCCAATCGGAGGTGCTTCCAGTGCGAAAAGTCCTGCGAGAAATGAAGCCTTAAGAGTACGGGCAGAGACGGATCATTGGTTCAGTTAAGATCATAGAGCGAGTCATAGAGGGAAGATCGTTCCAGAGCAAAGGGCCAACAGACTCATAGGCATCTTTTGAATGGCTTTGGCTTCAGCTGCATATTCCTTGGCCTCATTTGTTGTCTCTGTGGCCTCATCATCATCTTCTCCTGTACCTCATCTTCAACTCTTTTACCTCAAAGTATAGCCAGTCTTATAACGAAAGTTCTTGATGATGTTGCTTGTGTAGCTGACTTCCGGTTCGTGTCTCAGCGTCACCGTGGCTATCCGTTCAGTCTGACGATCTACGTCAATGGAAGGCAGAACTGTCGTCTGAGCACCTGCTGTGAATGCAAGCACGCAACAGGTGTCCGTCTTGGAGGAAAGCTCGGACATTTCGGTATAGTCACCGTAGAAAACGGAGTCCCATGTAACAGGTGAGTCGTCTCGCTTCTCGCTTCATAAGTAAAACAACGAAATCTCTTTTTCTAAGATGTGAGCATTTAGTAACTAATGCACTTCTTTCTTCCTGACTCCGCAGATTGTTGGGTCCATGGTTGACTCGCGTTGTGCCATTGTATGAATCTTGGGGTTGGTTGCTGACCCATTGTAAGTCTAGTGAATATGGATTTACCTTGGTAAGACACGAGGTTCTATATAAACCTCTCGATACATTGCTTTTACATTTTGTTATATCTTGGAAGTTTCTATTACTGCTACATAAATTTCCATTGACCTTTACGTGCATCTTGTTTCTTCCGACAAACATATTTGGATATATATCATTGGACGTTATAATAGTGTTTTTTAACATTGGGCATGTTTGTGCATGTTTACTGCATTATTTACTACTTAGTTGCTGTTTAACGACACTGTTGCGTCGCCCTTCACCTTACTCCAGGCTTGGGACTGGCACTGCCAGAGTACATGCAGAGGCAGAGTTATTTATTTATTATATTTCAATTTTTAAATTTTTTTTATTACACAGATAAATAATTATGATGTGCTGAGAACTTAATCATGATGAATTTAAAGAATTTCAGAGGGAAGGGCTCAAAAATCAGGGAGACTCAAACCCACAGCCTTGAAATCCTAGGAGTTCTTGATCAGCTGTAGCCAGCCAGAACCGTTCAATCTTTAAAAAGTGTCTGTTACACTTAGGTGTGAATCGAGTGGCGAAGGCGGAAAAGACAAGACAAGCAATGAATACGAGAAGAGAAGGAGACAGAGGCGTTCGGAACGGCGCAAGAGGAGAGCTTGGCAGGAGGAGCCAGGCACAGAAAGAGAATCGGGGAGGGGCGACAAGAGTCCTCAGAATCGCAATGACGCTGCTCTGTCGTCAAGAGGAAACTCTGTTAAGAACCGTCGAGATAGGTCATCGGATCCAGAACGTTCGTCATCCAAAAAGAATTCAGTGAAGGTGCGCAGAGACCAATCGGCGAACGGTGAAGCAACCGAAAATGAAGAAACTGGTGTATCGAACAACAGTCGAAAGCAGAAAAAGAGTAAACGTTCGTACCGATTCTCTTCTAAGACTCTTGATGGGGTAGTTCATAAATGTACTGAGTGATTGAATGGTGTATGTTGGTGTGTGGTCTTTGGTGTGGTCTGTGGTTTGTGATTTATGGTATGACATCTATCTAATGCACTAATGTTAAACCTCTGCATCCAAGGCTTCTTTTTATTGTGTTTCCTGACAAGTATAGTATCACTTTTGTGAAGTGCAAAAAGGTGCATATTAATTATATTGATACATAGAGTCATAGATACATACATGCATACATGCTGGTATGTTTTTAGGCACTTTTTGAAGAGAACACATTCAAATTGTTTCTTATCTTGCCTTACCTGATCATACCTTACTGAGCTGACCTGATCAGTGGTCATACCTGTTTGCAGGTGACAGGGATTC
Source organism: Aporrectodea caliginosa (assembly GCA_020284085.1). Classification (NCBI taxonomy): domain Eukaryota; kingdom Metazoa; phylum Annelida; class Clitellata; order Crassiclitellata; family Lumbricidae; genus Aporrectodea; species Aporrectodea caliginosa. Next base: position 1,632,424 of record JACEVL010000485.1, on the reverse strand, counting down.
GAAAAGAACAGACGGCAGTCAGAAGACGCCAGGAGTAGTTGAAGAAACTCCAAAGAACGAGGCTGGGGAAGCCAATGGCCATGAAGACCCTGACGTTGGGGTTGAGACATCTGAGGCCAAACCTGAGGCAGAATCAGAAGATATGGTGAACATGGCGACCAAAGAGAACGAAGATCCGATCGAGGCAAAAGAGGTCGAAGATAAGGTCTTGCTAGAAGGTGGAACTGAGGCCGCAGAGACTGCAACCAAGGTCGAGGAAGACACAGCTGAAGCCAAGGATGCTGAACAGGAGGCCGAGGCAGAAGATTCGGCCAGCGTCCAGGAGGCTGAAGATGAAGTCAAAGCTGATGATGCAGAGGCTGAGGCGAGAGAAGAATATGAAGAGAAGATAGAGGCGAAAGAGGATGAAGATGAGGCCAAACAAGACATCGACATCGAAGCCAAGACTGAACCTGAAAATCAAGTATTGACTGAGGATGTTGGAAAGATGCAGACGAAAGCAGATTGTTATGAACCGATTGTCCCGATCTCTTCTGGAACATTTGCAGCAGAACCAAGGCCATCAGAGACGAAGAAAGTTGACAAACAGCCTCTGACAAAGTCATCATCTACCCCTGCAACTAAAGTCATTGCCTCGGACAGCAGAAATAAGAGCAAGTCCTCGCAACGAACTGACTCGAAAGCTAGCGAAACGGCTGCAAAGAGAAGTACAGAAGCACCAGCCAAGTCTCGAGCCAGAACTCTACCGAGCCTTCCCAGACAGGACACGTCAGTCAAGGCTAAGCCAGAGATTAATGGAAAGACTGCAGTTTCAAAGTATTTGGAAACAAAGAAAGTAAAGCCAAGACTAAGGAAACAGGAGTCTGTAGTAATTCTTCCGACTGCTCTGCGAATACAGAACCCGAAAGACAACAAATATAATGATGCAAAGATGGGCAATGAGGAAGTGGATCAGCCAGTCAGTGAAGCAGTTCGTGATGATACAACGGGCATTGAGGCGGGTCTGGCTATGGAGGAAGAAACACCGCGTCATGGGGAACAAAATGGGGTTGAAAACAGCCAGAGTGAACATGGGAAGGGTGAAGAAATGAATGCAGAAGAAGAGAGCGAACCACCAATAAATCCATATCCATCAATTGAAGAAGAAGCAACACAAGCGGCTGAGGAGGATAAACCACCTGAAGACCAAAAGGAAACTCCACTGGAAGAAAAGCGGGAGAAAACCCTTGCGGAAGAGGATATATCACCTGGAGACGAAAAGGTTCAACAACCCGTACAAGAGGAGCATAAACCAACTGCAGAAGAAGTGGAGAAATTACCTACAGAAGGTGTGGATCGCCCAGCTAGAGAAGATAATGAGAGTCTAACTGAAGGAGCGGATGAGAAAACACTTGAAGAAGGCGAGGATAGCCCACCTGCAAAATTGTATGAAAATCGAGAGGATAATGAGAAACTAACTGGAGAAGTGGATGATAAAACACTTACAGAGCAGCAGGATGAACCACTTGCAGAAGGGTATGAAAAACCAGAAGATAATGAGAGAATAACTGGAGAAGTGGATGATAAAACCTTTGCAGACCAACAGGATGAGCCGCCTGCAGAATGGTATGAGAAACGAGAAGATAATGAGAGACTAACTGGAGAAGTGGATGAGAAAACACTTGCAGAACAACAGGATGAACCACCTGCAGAAGGTTATGAAAAACGAGAAGATAATGAGAGACTAACTGGAGAAGTGGATGATAAAACACTTGCAGAACAACAGGATGAGCCACCTGTAGAATGGTACGAAAAACCAGAAGATAATGAGAGACTAACTGGAGTAGTGGATGATAAAATATTTGCAGAACAACAGGATGAACCACCTGCAGAATGGTACGAAAAACCAGAAGATAATGAGAGACTAACTAGAGAAGTGGATGATAAAACACTTGCAGAACAACAGGATGAGCCACCTGTAGAATGGTATGAGAAACCAGAAGATAATGAGAGACTAACTGGAGTAGTGGATGATAAAATATTTGCAGAACAACAGGATGAACCACCTGCAGAATGGTATGAGAAACCAGAAGATAATGAGAGACTAACTGGAGAAGTGGATGAGAAAACATTTGCAGAACAACAGGATGAACCACCTACAGAACGGTATGAAAAACCAGAAGATAATGAGAGACTAACTGGAGAAGTGGATGATAAAACACTTGCAGAACAACAGGGTGAACCACCTGCAAAATGGTATGAAAAACCAGAAGATAATGAGAGACTAACTGGAGAAGTGGATGAGAAAACATTTGCAGAACAACAGGATGAACCACCTACAGAACGGTATGAAAAACCAGAAGATAATGAGAGACTAACTGGAGAAGTGGATGATAAAATATTTGCAGAACAACAGGAAGAGCTACCTGCAGAATGGTATGAGAAACCAGAAGATAATGAGAGACTAACTGGAGAAGTGGATGAGAAAACATTTGCAGAACAAGAGGATGAACCACCTGCAGAAGAAAAGGACCATCCAGCTGCAGAAAAAGATGAAAACCCAGATGAAAATGAGGATTACCAATTACCTGGAACAGATGAGGGGAAAGAAGATACAGAAGTGGAGAAGCCAACAACAGAAGAAGTTGATGAGAACCCATTCATAGATGAGAGATCACCTAGAGAAGAAGACGAGAAACCAGTTGCAGAGGATGACGAGAGACCACTCGTAGATGAGAGATCACCTAGAGAAGATGACGACAAACCAGTTGCAGAGGATGACGAGAGACCATGCGTAGATGAGAGATCACCTAGAGAAGATGACGAGAAACCAGTTGCAGAGGATGACGAGAGACCATGCGTAGATGAGAGATCACCTAGAGAAGATGACGAGAAACCAGTTGCAGAGGATGACGAGAGACCATGCGTAGATGAGAGATCACCTAGAGAAGATGACGAGAAACCAGTTACAGAGGATGACGAGAGACCATGCGTAGATGAGAGATCACCTAGAGAAGATGACGAGAAACCAGTTGCAGAGGATGACGAGAGACCATGCGTAGATGAGAGATCACCTAGAGAAGATGACGACAAACCAGTTGCAGAGGATGACGAGAGACTATGCGTAGATGAGAGATCACCTAGAGAAGATGACGAGAAACCAGTTGCAGAGGATGACGAGAGACCATGCGTAGATGAGAGATCACCTAGAGAAGATGACGACAAACCAGTTGCAGAGGATGACGAGAGACTTCCCGCAGATGACAGATCACCTAGAGAAGATGACGACAAACCAGTTGCAGAGGATGACGAGAGACCATGCGTAGATCAGAGATCACCTAGAGAAGATGACGACAAACCAATTGCAGAGGATGACGAGAGACCATGCGTAGATGAGAGATCACCTAGAGAAGATGACGAGAAACCAGTTGCAGAGGATGACGAGAGACCATGCGTAGATGAGAGATCACCTAGAGAAGATGACGACAAACCAGTTGCAGAGGATGACGAGAGACCACCCGTAGATGAGAGATCACCTAGAGAAGATGACGACAAACCAGTTGCAGAGGATGACGAGAGACTTCCCGCAGATGACAGATCACCTAGAGAAGAAGACGAGAAACCAGTTGCAGAGGATGACGAGAGACCATGCGTAGATGAGAGATCACCTAGAGAAGATGACGACAAACCAGTTGCAGAGGATGACGAGAGACCATGCGTAGATGAGAGATCACCTAGAGAAGATGACGACAAACCAGTTGCAGAGGATGACGAGAGACCATGCGTAGATGAGAGATCATCTAGAGAAGAAGACGACAAACCAGTTGCAGAAGATGATGAAAGACTTACCGTAGATGGAGGATCACCTAGAGAAGATGACGACAAACCAAGTGCAGAGGATGACGAGAGACTTCCCGCAGATGACAGATCACCTAGAGAAGAAGCCGAGAAACCAGTTGCAGAGGATGACGAGAGACCACCCGTAGATGAGAGATCACCTAGAGAAGATGACGACAAACCAGTTGCAGAGGATGACGAGAGACCACCCGTAGATGAAAGATCACCTAGAGAAGATGACGACAAACCAGTTGCAGAGGATGACGAGAGACTTCCCGCAGATGACAGATCACCTAGAGAAGATGACGACAAACCAGTTGCAGAGGATGACGAGAGACCATGCGTAGATGAGAGATCACCTAGAGAAGATGACGACAAACCAGTTGCAGAGGATGACGAGAGACTTCCCGCAGATGACAGATCACTTAGAGAAGAAGACGAGAAACCAGTTGCAGAGGATGATGAGAGACCATGCGTAGATGAGAGATCATCTAGAGAAGAAGACGACAAACCAGTTGCAGAAGATGATGAAAGACTTACCGTAGATGGAGGATCACCTAGAGAAGATGACGACAAACCAGGTGCAGAGGATGACGAGAGACTTCCCGCAGATGACAGATCACCTAGAGAAGATGACGACAAACCAGTTGCAGAGGATGACGAGAGACTTCCCGCAGATGACAGATCACCTAGAGAAGATGACGACAAACCAGTTGCAGAGGATGACGAGAGACCATGCGTAGATGAGAGATCACCTAGAGAAGATGACGACAAACCAGTTGCAGAGGATGACGAGAGACCATGTGTAGATGAGAGATCACCTAGAGAAGAAGACGACAAACCAGTTGCAGATGTTCAGGAGAGACCACCTGTAGATGAGAGATCACCTAGAGAAGAAGACGACAAACCAGTTGCAGAGGATGACGAGAGACCACTCGTAGATGAGAGATCACCTAGAGAAGATGACGACAAACCAGTTGCAGAGGATGACGAGAGACCATGCGTAGATCAGAGATCACTTAGAGAAGATGACGACAAACCAGTTGCAGAGGATGACGAGAGACCATTCGTAGATGAGAGATCACCTAGAGAAGATGACGACAAATCAGTTGCAGAGGATGACGAGAGATTTCCCGCAGATGACAGATCACCTAGAGAAGATGACAAACCAGTTGCAGAGGATGACGAGAGACCATGCGTAGATGAAAGATCACCTCGAGAAGATGACGACAAACCAGTTGCAGAGGATGACGAGAGACCATGCGTAGATGAGAGATCACCTAGAGAAGAAGACGAGAAACCAGTTTCAGAGGATGACGAGAGACCATGCGTAGATGAGAGATCACCTAGAGAAGATGACGACAAACCAGTTGCAGTGGATGACGAGAGACCACCCGTAGATGAGAAATCACCTAGAGAAGATGACGACAAACCAGTTGCAGAGGATGACGAGAGGCCATCCGTAGATGAGAGATCACCTAGAGAAGATGATGAGAAACCAGTTGCTGAGGATGACGAAAGACCACCCGTAGATGAGAAATCACCTAGAGAAGATGACGACAAACCAGTTGCAGAGGATGACGAGAGACCATCCGTAGATAAGAGATCACCTAGAGAAGATGATGAGAAACCAGTTGCAGAGGTTGACGAGAGACCACGCGTAGATGAGAGATCACCTAGAGAAGATGATGAGAAACCATTTGCCGAGGATGACGAGAGACCACCCGCAGATGAGAGATCACCTAGAGAAGATGATGAGAAACCAGTTGCAGAGGATGACGAGAGACCACGCGTAGATGAGAGATCACCTAGAGAAGATGACGAGAAACCAGTTGCAGAGGATGACGAGAGACCATGCGTAGATGAGAGATCACCTAGAGAAGATGACGACAAACCAGTTGCAGAGGATGACGAGAGACCATGTGTAGATGAGAGATCACCTAGAGAAGAAGACGACAAACCAGTTGCAGATGTTCAGGAGAGACCACCTGTAGATGAGAGATCACCTAGAGAAGAAGACGACAAACCAGTTGCAGAGGATGACGAGAGACCATGCGTAGATGAGAGATCACCTAGAGAAGATGACGACAAACCAGTTGCAGAGGATGACGAGAGACCATGCGTAGATGAGAGATCACTTAGAGAAGATGACGACAAACCAGTTGCAGAGGATGACGAGAGACCATTCGTAGATGAGAGATCACCTAGAGAAGATGACGACAAACCAGTTGCAGAGGATGACGAGAGACCATGTGTAGATGAGAGATCACCTAGAGAAGATGACGAGAAACCAGTTGCAGAGGATGACGAGAGACCATGTGTAGATGAGAGATCACCTAGAGAAGATGACGACAAACCAGTTGCAGAGGATGACGAGAGACCATGTGTAGATGAGAGATCACCTAGAGTAGATGACGAGAAACCAGTTGCAGAGGATGACGAGAGACCACCCGTAGATGAAAGATCACCTAGAGAAGATGACGACAAACCAGTTGCAGAGGATGACGAGAGACCATGCGTAGATGAGAGATCACCTAGAGAAGATGACGACAAACCAGTTGCAGAGGATGACGAGAGACCACCCATAGATGAAAGATCACCTAGAGAAGATGACGACAAACCAGTTGAAGAGGATGACGAGAGACCATGTGTAGATGAGAGATCACCTAGAGAAGATGACGAGAAACCAGTTGCAGAGGATGACGAGAGACCATGTGTATATGAGAGATCACCTAGAGAAGAAGACGAGAAACCAGTTGCAGAGGATGACGAGAGACCATGTGTAGATGAGAGATCACCTAGAGAAGATGACGACAAACCAGTTGCAGAGGATGACGAGAGACTTCCCGCAGATGAGAGATCATCTAGAGAAGAAGACGACAAACCAGTTGCAGAAGATGATGAAAGACTTACCGTAGATGGAAGATCACCTCGAGAAGATGACGACAAACCAGTTGCAGGGGATGACGAGAGACCACTCGTAGATGAGAAACCACCCGCGGACAATGATGAGAAACCACTCATAGAGGATGATGAGAAATCACCTGCCCAAGACGATAAACAACTTGTCGAAGAGGATGAGGTTAAACAACCTGTGGAAGAGGAGCGGATACATTCAGCAGAAGAGGAGAAACCACCTGCTGAACTGATCGATGGCCTGCCGCCTCTAGATGGACAAGACGTAGACCAGGACAGTCCCTCTGCAGATGCCAATTACAGGTCAGCTGATGAAACCACGGCAGAAAATGGTGAGTACATTCAGGTGTTGGCGAATCATGTTTGAAATGTTTTTGATCTTTTTATGGTTGTTAAAGTAATTGCGATAAATCTAGACGTGGCGAGTTCCCTACTTTACAGTATCTAACCTAATTGCAATTGACCTAATAGACCTGACCTAATAGCCATGTTTCAGGACACTGAGAGGTAGAAAGAGGACTCTTAAGAAGTTAAAACCAGTCGCATGCATTTACACAAGCATACTTGGCTTCTAAAGGTATGAATGCACATTCACAAAAATGTCTGCGCGTGTGTGCATTTGTAACATGGTTACCGGTTTGAGCGTTTGCCTTATAATTCAGAGTGTGTGACATTAAGAAAATTCCGTCACGCTTGAATGCTCATTACCATTGACTAAGATTTTGTCATTAGACAAACCATGTTCACATCTCTGCTCATGTATTATTCATCTATATGTCAAATATACATTCATATATGTATCATAAATACATACATGTATCATACATACAAACATACATGTATCATACATGCATTCATCATACACACACACACACACACACACACACACACACAAAAGCAAGCACTCATAGATACTGGTACATGCACGCATAGATCATTTTAATGTTTTAGTGTGGATTTATTATTAAGACTATACTGGCAACAGCTGATTTTCTTTTCAAGCGGTTCCCAGAGAACCTCTCGACCTCAGTCTGTTCTGCAGTGGAAGGGAAGTTGAACTGTGTGGCATCGTTCTAACGAAAACGGAAGTAAGCGACTGACAACCTTCTCTGTCCTTCAATGGTTTCAGATGAGCCAACGAATAAAACTATAAATGAAGCGATTTCATTAACCTGCTTCTTATCTCACCTGCACTGCAGCTTCTGTTCAACCTCATTTCCGAACACAGAGAGACTTTCCAATGAAAAATAAAAATAATTAATAATATAATAGAACAGAAATCTCTGCGCCTGGTCTCATGCGTGCTGTTACGTTGTTTGCCTGTTAAGCTGTTTTCGCCTTCATTGGCATGGACAATATGGCTTACGTCATTCTACGTCATAGCAATAACCATTAACAGACGTCGTCATAGCAACGCGAGATAATGCACAGGACGACATGTTGGTCCTTCTTCATGTCTATAAGGGCATGGGGAGGGGGAAGGCGGGTCAGCCACACACGATCGACGCGAGAGACGTGCGGGGAGGGACGGACGGACGTTGAAGGGAGGGAAGGAGGTACGGACGGCAGGGACGGATGGCAGGAAAGTACGGGAGAGAGGGATGGAGGGAGAAGACTTACGTCATTCATAGCACAAGAAGACGCATCTCTTGACATTTTCAAATTGTTTTTAGCCGTCTTAGGACGGGAAAACATCTAGTTTATACATAAATATATAACTGCAGATTTGACAACTTTTAGCTCTTCAGGAGAAGTTACTAACAAACTAGAAGATACTAACTAGCAACAAATAAATACTAACAATATTAGCAACAATCCCTAAAATACACAAAACGTCGTTTTTTGTATTTTGAGGAATTGTTGTTATTGTTAGTATTTATTTGTTGCTAGTTAGTAATTTCTGTAACGCCGGTGCCTATTGGTGAATGCACAATCAGGTGAACTTTGTTGCTGGTAAAAAAAACAATGAATGCTGAAATAAATTCGACGTGTAAACAGACACAGATCTTGACGAGTTCATGCTGCTCCAGCATAATAGTTTCGTTAAATTAATCTCTAAGGATTGTAGCTATTTTTGACAAAAGAAAGAATTAAAATAATGAATTAAATAATTCAGGTAGATGTAAGTGAATAAAGGAATTAATAATACCTTTCACAGGTAGACGAAGTTACGGAACTGATCAAGGAAAATTCCTCGATTAAGTCTCTGATGTTACGCAGCACAGGACTCAACGATTCTGACCTTGAGAAGCTGTCCTTGACCTTGTCAGGCTCTGACCTCAAGTACCTGAACCTGAATTGCAACCAGATCAGCGCAGCTGGCATGCCACACCTTAGAACGATTCTGAGGAACTGTCCATCCCTGGAAAGCTTGGCGTGAGTTTGCTGTGTTTGGCATTTCATGGATTGTTTATGGATATCTCAATGTGTGCAGGTGTCTTGTAAGAACCTCGCAAGGTGTAAAGCGTACGTTACTCTTTAATACCTTACCTCAAGTTTCTTACTTTACTTGGAATGTGACAGTGTTAGCACGCATGTGAATCCAGCTGTAGGCTACATGGTGCCTTCTGAAAACATCTCAATGGTGTCTGCTTTACCTTACCTTTTTTTTTTTTAACTCACGCTATCTGACTGTTCATTAAAACACTCCTCTTAGTAGGAATCTTGAATGGGCGCTATATAAATTCTATTGATTGATTGATTGATTGATTGATTGATTGATTGATTGATTGATTGATTGATTGATTGATTGATTGATTGATTGATTGATTGATTGATTGATTGATTGATTGATTGATTGATTGATTGATTGATTGATTGATTGATTGATTGATTGATTGATTGATTGATTGATTGATTGATTGATTGATTGATTGATTGATTGATTGATTGATTGATTGATTGATTGATTGATTGATTGATTGATTTACGTTTGGTATATGTGTATCTTAGCATACATGAGAATCCGATCGGTGATGAAGGGATTGAAGAACTCGTCTCCACCATCCTGGACATTTACTCCGACTCCAAAGTACTCACACCAACACCAGACGAAACCACGGATGAAGATAACAACCCTTTGGAGACGAACAGCAGCAGCATCGTCCATCATCCTCTGAAGCTAAAGATGCTTGACATCGGAGCATGCGACATGACAGACTCTGGTGCTCACAGTCTGTCGCGACTCATCGCAGCCAACGTTGGACTCACGTCGCTCAGTCTGACCGGAAATAAGACGGTTGGCATCGACGGATGGATGGCAATCGGAGAATCCCTGGCACGCAACGTTCAGCTGGAGACGCTCGAGGTCCACCACAATGGACTGGGCAATCGAGGAGTGGCAGCGCTCGTCGTTGGACTCATCCACAACAGAACGGTTCGTCGGGTGGACCTCGAGGGAAACCAGATCGGGGATGACGGTGCAAGGAAGGTCCTCGAGTGGCTGCGGTTTGGAGGATGCTTTCGAACGGTCTATGTTCGGCTGGGGAACGAAATCAACGATGATCTCGTACGAGAGATTGAGGCACTCCATTCAGATGAGTTCTAGGGTATGAAGAAGGTCATCGGGTGAAGGAAAGCTCAGACAACTGAATTCTTATATGACTGGATTTCCTTATAGAGCCAACTTCGGTCCCTTCTAATTCCCATGGACACTGGACAGGTTGTAGAAGCTTACAGAATAGATTAGCCTAGATGTTGGGTCAGGCCTTCGTCTGCTTCTGATTGGTGCCGTTGTAACCCAACTTGAAACTTCACTTCCTTCCTTCAAAAGTGGCTCAAAACTCACTACTTAATTCTCTTTGGTTTTCAAGCACATAGATATCTAAGCGCATCTTCCTCTGGCGTCTGACTGTCTGTGCCTCAGATAATAGTAATTGTGCTGTTTATAAGGTCACTAGATTTATTTGATTGAATTGGTTTGATTGGAAGTACAGTTGAGCAGTGTTATGATTAAGTGATTGTATCATGGAGTTGGTGAATTAGAGCTTGACCAGTGAGTTGACCAAGATTAGTGTTTCAGTGAAGATATTAAATTCAAGCCATCTAAATTGAGAATAGATTTTAGGAAAAATCAGAATAGTTTTATACAGAATAGTTAAGCAGAGCAGAGGGTGTCTAGTTTTTCATTCTCACGTGTCTGACAAGAACAGTGAATCGTCTTCATTACCAGACAATTTGAGTGGATGTGCAAAAATGTCTGGTGTTAGTAGACTGTCTGGGAGAGCCACAAGAGCCACAGTTTCTTGATAGTATTATTATGGTGGTATACATTTTGAGGATTGATTTGCTAATCACGTTCATATACAAAAAGTATTGCCTGTATTAATTCATAATTGTAATTAATAATTAATTGTAACTAATAATTGTACATGCACATGGGTCGAATAGTTAGCATACTGGACTGTCATCGAAAGATCTGGAGTTCAAATTCTTTCCATGGAAGAATTTGTTTCAAGATTTCTGCTTCACTTGTGCCACCTAGCGTACTCAGCTATGATAAGTACACTGACCATACACTTTCGGTGGGAAGATGAGATGGTGAGAGAGAGGACTGGCTACCCACCCTCATAAGCCGAGACTAAGAAAATGAAGTCGCTAACACTGTTTACCCATGGCTGCCACTCGGACTAGCTTAAGGGAATGACCCTCATCTTCAATGTGGATGCATGTATTTATGCCTCTATGTATGTGACTATGTATGTGCATATTATACCGTAGCAGCCTGGAGTCCTTCAAAAGATTAAGGGCTCTAGAATGCAAAATATTCTGGTGGCTATATCAGGCGCCCTTGTAACGGCATGGCCGTGTTACGGCGCCATATAAATTGTCGTAATTATTATAATATATCTACCTAGGCGAGAGCCATCTACCGAATAAGCAGCACATAAGGTGGTGACATCTATCGAATTAATGATCTGGCAAAGAAAATGATACATCTGTAAATTTAAACTAGTAATATATTGGATATGATACCGTTCTGTTTTTTGGACTTGTAAGCAGAGCAGGAACGACGCTTTTGCATTGATTACGTTTACAAAATGTAAACATATCGAATGCGTTTTGCCTGACACACCTTGTAGGATCTTATCAATATACATCTACAGATATTTTGTGTAGATAAGAGTAAATGCGAGATCTGTGAAAAGTTTTGTATCGATGTCAAAGATGTTGTTTAGCTGTTGAAATATTTCATCTCATAAGCATCTATGTATAGTTTCAACGCTAATTATTCTGTTGATATATCAGTATTATGTAAATGTAATGATTTGAAAATGTGCTTAACAATCTGTAGTTGTGTGCTGACCTTGTGGATGTTCAGGTATTAAACTAGTTGTGTTCTTTCCATAAGATTATTATTCTGTAAGCTCTCGGTAGGTGAGGGCTGGATTCTGGACTTGAAGTTAGGGAGCAGCAAAATGGTGGCCTGTATTTCAATCAGCGAGGCCTATTGAAGCTCCTAAAACAGCACAACTACATATTCAAACATCACACTAGATGTAGTTGTTAGAAATTCGATTCCTTACATTCACAATTATTATTATTATTTTATTTTTATTATTATTATTATTATTATTACGCATTTATGAAGCACCGCTATTTGATAACAAAGCATGAGTTAGTGGCACTGAGCAATTGTGATTTGAAGGACTTTCTCAAGGTCCCTACACAGTGACCGTCTCAGGGGAGGAGGATCGAACCCTGACTCTCTACATTGCAATGCGAGTGCTCTAACCAATCGGATACCAGACACCACACAAGCTTCATATACATCTGTATAATAAAATAAGCCTAGAGCCCTAGATGGTCCGTGATCCAGTCTGTTTAGTGCCACCTGGCGAATTAAACGATAACAACGTCATTTCGCTGCTTTTGACTAGCGAGGAGCAGAGAGGAGTTCGTTCCCCAGAAGGGACACGTCGTGGCTTCACTAGCGCGCAGATAATATCACAGGCGAGCACTTTAAATGATCTGTTTAACGTGTAAATGAGAATCGGTTTCGTCGGTGTAGCTTAGATTTCTGTCCTATCTATAAATGGAATTTATATAGCGCCCCTTCAAGGTAACCACTACGAGGAGCGTTCAGTCCGTTGTGGTTGAGGGGTGAGGTAGTGGGTGGGGAACTGCAGACCCTGGCCATTGGTCAGTTCACCGTCCGTCAAGGGACCCTTGAAGACCAGCAGGGAACTGACCCCGAGAGTGGACATGGCTAGGAAGGCGAGCAGCTGGTCAACAATGGCCATTGTGTGCGGACTGACTCCGAAGACTGGACCAAGAGTCTCACTCAACAGCTGTGCGAACATAGTCAGACCTACAACGAAAACAGATGATTAACAGGTGATTAACAGGTGATTTAGGATTAACAGGTGATTTAAGATTAACAGGTGATTTATGATTAACAGGTGATTTAGGATTAACAGGTGATTTAAGATTAACAAGTGATTTAGGATTAACAGGTGATTTAGGATTAACAGGTGATTTAAGATTAACAATTGATTTAGGATTAACAGGTGATTTAGGATTAACAATTGATTTAGGATTAACAGGTGATTTAGGATTAACAGGTGATTTAAGATTAACAATTGATTTATGATTAACATAATGATTAACAGATGATTAAACATAAACAGATATTTAGTACTGATTTAGTTTTACCAGAAGATTTAGGATTAACTGATGATACAGTTATCCCTCGAGTCCAATATAGAAGTTCTCTTGGTGATATAATCTGACATTGTATGACTAAAAACACAACACTCGTTCTAAACTTTCCCATTACCACATGTATGATCAGAGAGCGGTGTGTCTACTTGTTGCATACCAATAAACGAATATAATAATTATTATTTATATGATTTATGACACTTAATAAATGCATAATAAATAAAGAGAAGAAATGAAAGAAATGATCTTCTACCTTTCCAGAGCAGAATAGTTCCGAAATTGGTAGCGAATAGGAATCCATCTTCGACGACCAACTTCTCCACCGTCCGTCCCTTTCTTTCCAGTCGGGCAGAGGCCGCTGAGGCCAGAGGCGTCAGGTACTTGGCAAGGCCAACGATGGCATAACCCACTGCGCAGGACACGGCCGTGGCCTTGACGAAATCCGAGGGACAGATGAGGCCGTCGAAGGTGAAGGTCAGTGTGAACCAATAGCTGGCGACGAGCAGCGAGACGACAAAGACCGAGAAAATGGCGTCGTACAGGCGAAGAACGAACTCCGACGATGGCTAAGAATATTGACCAACGGACATCTCAAGCGAATGCATCTGTCTGTCTGTCTGTCTGTCTGTCTGTCTGTCTGTCTGTCTGTCTGTCTGTCTGTCTGTCTGTCTGTCTGTCTGTCTGTCTGTCTGTCTGTCTGTCTGTCTGTCTGTCTGTCTGTCTGTCTGTCTGTCTGTCTGTCTGTCTAAAAGACGATGATTTCAATTGCGATGATGACGATGACGATGACGATGACGATGATGATGATGATGGGGCAGAAAAACGACGAATTATTCCTGCTTTGTGTGAGAGAGACAGAGAGAGAGACAGAGAGAGATACAGAGAGAGATACAGAGACAGAGAGACAGAGACAGAGAGAGGAGAGAGACTGAGACAGAAGTTACTCCCTTGTAGCACTCGCCTATGAGTCACTGACCGTAGTCTTGAAGTGTAGGCGGAAGTCGAACCATTCGTCTTCTTCTTCGAGGCTGTGATCGAGATCAACGAAGAATGGAGAAGAGACGAGAGTTCGACTGATGCGCAGAGCAAGGACCACAGCGAGGACGGCCACAGCCCAGCGCCCATGCACTTCCGGTCCCACTGGTCCAACGTATTCAGTGTAGAACGTCTGAATGGCCATGCAGAGGAAGACATCTGCCAAGCCCATCAGGTAGTTGTAGAGACGCGTCACCAGGAAGTACGGTCCGTACCCGCAACGATCACGAAGGTCATGGCTGAGCTCCGTCAGGCGACGCTGGGCTAAGGCGACAAAGACCTCGAAGGCCGAAGAAACGACCATTGCCACGATGGCTCGCTGGAGGGGGTCCGTCGATTCCCCGTCCAGTACCAGTACCTCGAATAGAATACCCGTTCCGTACCAGAAGATGAGCGTCAGCGGCGCGAACAGGCAGTAGTTGAGCAGACCGTCAAGAACAGCGGTGTTTTTCCAGGGAGTGGCCATGGGCGCCATGTCAGTCTACTGCATTCCGCAAAAGGATCTGAGCCACTCGTTTCCAGTACGTCCTTGCAATAAGTATCCTGCGTCAGTAGTTCGACTGTTCTGTGATTTTGTAGCTCATTTGCTTTGTCAGGGAGTTAATAAGTTGACATGTATATTAAGTCGATGGCTATGATAGTGAGTGAAGTAAGTCGGTTGGATAGTGGCATGTAAGTTACTATGTTACTAAGTTAGTGAGGTAGCAGTTACTATGTCAGTCGGTTGGATAGTCGGTTACTAAAGCAGTCAATTCCACGTCGTATAGTCACCCAGTCGCCTCATCTTCGGCTCGTAATACCTTCACAATCATCGATGTCACACAGTTTCAATCAGGCTCTGGATGTTACTAAGCAACGAGTCCGAGCGGAACGAAAGATATCCGAACATATAATCAACCATCCTTAGAAGCTACTCGTAAAACCCAGGTGGTCATCTCTCCCTCTCTCTCTCTTTGTTGTTTGCAGCCCTCTCACTCTCTTTCTACGTTGTGTCTACTATAAACATTTCAAAGGTCAACATATAATGACGTCATAAATGTCCAATAAAAACAATCGTCCTTGGTAGGATGTCTTACACACATAGATATAATTATGTGAGCGATATTCTGCTTAATTAAAGTTTAACCTAAGTTGTTTGGTTACGTTTCATATCCCAGGAGTCCAATGCAATCTATTACTGAAATAGACCGACGTCATCATCATCGTCATCTTCACAAGAACAAGAACGATACAGTGGTGTTCTTTTGCCAATGTTTAGGCCTACCCACGGCGTGTTTATTCGTTGAAGCCGAGAAATGGAAGAGCGAGAAACGCACCCATATAGGAAGTGTACAAAATGCAGTCATATACGCAGTGGATCCGTTCACGCCCCGGACGTTAGCGAAGCCCCAGTACTACGTTCACGCCCGTCACGCTATTGGCTAAAGCATGTCACGTGAACTTGCTAACATTCCTTGGGATTTTGGAATGGTGGACATCTTGAGGGTTGGTAATGGTCAGGTTCGGCGTCGTGAGGGTCGGTTAGGGTCAGGGATAGGGTTTGTGTCGTCACTATAGAAACCAATCAACAATCTTCCACCGCATTCGGGAGAGTTTATCGGTCGGCTCCTTTCACGTCCACAAAATCTTGCGACATCCATTGACCAATTGCGTAGCGGGCGTGATTCGAGTCCTGTGTATGCAGTCACGTCGGGCGTGACTCTATCCTCGACCAAATGGATAAATTACTTTATGGATTCTGCAAAAGCAATCAGTATTGATAAATGGATCGCTAGCGACCAGTCAAAGACAATAGGACGACAACAATGCCAGGGATCTTCCCAGCAGCAGCAGCAGCAGCAGCAGCAGCATCCAGTTGCTTTGGATGGTTCGATTCCGTTTGTCACAAATCTCCTAGATTGGGATCGACGGCAGAAAATAGCCAAATCGATTCGAGACTACTTTGGACAAATTGGTCTGATACGATCAGTTTATCGGGTTACATCGCTGGCTGAAAATGCGACGCACCCAGAGCGAGGTATCTTCGAGTATTATGTGAATGAGTACGCATGAACACGTCATAATGTTTCTTGTACTTGGGTACTTCGTGTTATCCCTTATCCGGTTTCTGGTACTTGGGCACAGTACTGTGTTATTGCTGTTTGCAAATAGTAGATCACAAAGTGACTGGAAAATAATGGCACAGCCTATTGTAGCCGTTGATGGAAGCCATTTTTGTTCCTGCTTTCGTTCTTGTTATTGCTCCTGTTCATCATCATTATCATTTTGTCGTCGTCATCACCATCACCATCTCCTCCTTTTTCTTCTTCTTCGTTTTCTTCTGCTTCTTCTTCGTCAACATCATCTGCTTCTTCTTCTTTCTTGTCCATGACAGAAATAGAGAAATTATAACTTCTAGGACTTTGTGCTGTGAAACCCAGCAAGTGAGTAAGTAAGCAAGCAAGTCAATCGTCGTTTTGATGTCCTTATCAGCGACGTCATAAAAAGCTACCACATAAAATTCGACGTCATAATCAGTGTCATCGTAACACAAAATCAAGACATCACAATAAGCGAAGTCATAATTGTCGTCATAACAACGTTCAAGACATCACGATAAGCGACGTCATAATTGTCGTCTTAACAACGTTCAAGACATCACAATAAGCGACGTCATAATTGTCGTCATAACAACGATTGTAATGGAGATAGGCAAACCACATACATGCCACCAGACAGCGTCGGGCATTCTCGATAGTGGGTCCTTCTCTTTGGAATGGTCTCCCCTCTGACCTGCGTTCTCTTCCACGAGACTTCTCTTCTTCTTTTTATCCATCTAGTTTAACTTGCAGGAATCTTGATTGCTTGCATCTTGCTTGATTGAATGTTTGAGCCACAGGCTAAATAGTCAAATCTTGCGACGACTAGTTCGATCACTTACAATCATTCAATCGTCGTGAAACTTGGCAGACAGACTCGCCCTCGCACACACTTCATTCTATCAAAATTTCAGCTCCCCAAAAAGGCTAGCTTATAGAATCGGGGACTCAACTTTTCGAATCGGGGAATCCCCTTTTCCCACACGCAGCGTTGTGATTGGCCAGCGTTGCCATTGGCTGCAACAGAAACGGGTGCGGTGCTTGATTAAACGGACGCTATGTTGTAAAATGCTATATATTTGTAGAGGTAACTGCTTAATATGACGGATTATAGGATACTAGATGGATATAGTAAAAAACTTTGTTTTTACTATTGGTTCTTTTTATTATAATTACTTAAGACCTTCCTTTTTGACCGGGCCTGGGTCGGGAGCGCTTCTGAGTAGTAACCTTGAAGGGGCGCTATATAAATCTCATAGATAGATAGATAGATAGATGTACCAACGCTCCAATGCAGACGTCTATGCGTAAACCCTTGATTAACTCTAAAAAGCGGACGTTGATATAGGCCTATGTCGTAAAACCCGGCCCTGCGGGTCACTTGGCCGTGTTTTGTGGGCCGTTTAATGGGGGCATCGCTCGTAATTGCAACGGGTGATATAGCGGCCATCAACAGGATTGTCATTTTCCCAGAATTAGCCTACATGGACAAAACTGGTATCGACTGTAAATTAGAGTTTGTTTAGTTACAGTTTAACGACGCTACGTCATAACAAAGATGATTATAGCGTCGCCCTCCTCCTCCCTTATGCCTTATCCAGGCTCCGAATATATTGACCCCCACAGAATGCTGGTAACTAGTGGCGGAGTTAATCCAGCGCTATTGGAGAGAGCGTGCTGGTCGGAGAGCACGCAATTTAGTTGCCGACCCGTTCCTGTGTCTCATAACGGTCTCACTTTATCTGTCTTTCTGTCTGTTTATCTGACTGTCTGTCTGTCTGTCTGTCTGTCTGCCTGTCTGTCTGTCTGTCTGTCTGTTCCTCTCTCTTTCTTTCTATTCGACAAAAACGACATATTACTCATTAAATGTCAAACATTAATGATACATGTAACAAAAACACGCATACATCTAAACCCACACACACACATTCCAGATAAAGACTCAATGATAACTGGATATTTAGCCTTTTATGTATGATCACTTTGATCAGTGGTGTGGATGGAATTCCTAAGGGAGCAAGGGAATGTTTTTATGTATGTATGTGTATGTGAGTATGTATGTATGTATGTATGTGTGTGTTATGGACTTACATGCATGCATTCGTACACACATACCATACTTCATACGCTTAACATTGTAGCTCTATCTCTCTTCCTAAAGCCCTTATGAGGGTTATCGGTTCCGTTACGGGTTTCTTGACCTTGAGCGGAAAACGTCGTTGTTTATGACGTCATTAAACGTGTTTACCTCTTCTTCTTGTTTCGGAGTCTTTCCTCCGACATTTTCCACTCTCCATCATCGACCTATTCAGTTGTATTGTGCCGTATACGAGCGCTGAGAATGGTTCAAAACAATTTTTCGTATTGACATCAACGGCCTTTGATGCCGTGGGAAGTCGTAAAACTGTTGGCAACTAAGCCATGACCCGTACTCTGGTAGTGCCAGTCCGAATACTGGATAAAGGAGGAGGGAAACGCTAGTCATTTTGTTATGACACAGCATAATGAATAATATAAACCGTCAAATAAAAACTAGTTAAATTACTTAGTACTTAGTCCTTCTTCCCGTGCAGTAGGTCTGCACATCGGGCAACGCATCTCCTCCACGCGTCTCTGTTCATCACCAGCTGTTCCGCCTTCTCCCACGACATCTCCAGGTATCTCAAGTCACTGATGTAATCGCAATTATAATTACGACTATTTATACAGCGTAGTTGGTAGCAATCTACTTCTAGAACGCTTCACAAAACTGTCTACTGTCAGCGCAAATGTTAATGCTCATGTTTACGTAATAAGTACATTTTAAACTGTTTTTTGAAAAGCGATAAACTTTTGGTTTCCTGAATGGGTGCAGGAAGACTGTTCCAGGCACGTGGACCAGCGACCCGAAAGGCTCGATCACCCGCTTTGGTTTTAGTGGCTGGCACAAAAACATCGGCGGACTTTGATGGTTCCCGGCCAGTTCTTCCTTGGTCTTCATCTCTTCCTTCTCCCTCCAGAATTCTAAGACAGCACTTGCTTGGCTCTTCTGTCTTCGTCCATACGCCACACATGCCCCATCCACTTCAATCTTCTCTTTCTGATGATGTTTTTCATATTCTCTTGTCCCATCCTCTCTCTGATAGTTTCGTTTCGTAATCGTAATCGTAAATTTATATAGCGCCAGTTCAAGAGAAACTCCTCAGAGGCGCTCCTGACCTGATAACACCAAACCACAAATCATATTCGTATTCTCTAACTCAAACAATGGTTTTCAAAAACCTGCGGGAAAGGGTCAAAGACAGACCAAGAAGTTCATTACGGAGGTTGCTAGGCAACCAATCCAGAAGGAAGGACCGACCACAGCGAAGCTTTTACAGAGCGCTGTTGAAGTTCGAGCCATAGGGACAACCAGGTCGCCTTGCGTGGCAGAGCGAAGGAATCTACGACCTGGTATGGATAGAACTGGCACACAAAACTCCCTGAGATAAACTGGGGCTTGACCTGCAAGGCAATTCCGCATAAGCATCAGAATCTTAAACTCAATGCGGTTTTGCAGGGCAGCCGGCCGTATAAAACTAGACAATTGTATGCCCAAACTTGGTATATGATACCTCTGGTCTTAAAATGGCTCCAGAGAATTGTTATTGTATCGACTGTGGCGCCACAACGAGGTTGGCATTTTATAAGTTATAAGGGCCTTGGATGTAATCAGATACATTGAGGTCATATTCTGACATTTCTCCGTTTTAGAGTCCGTTCGCAAAACATAAATTCTTCCATTCCAATTTCCTCTTAATAGAAATTTCTGCATCAACAGAATTCGAACGACGAAATTTGCATTTTATTTCCACTCTGCACCTCTGTAGTTCTATGGCTGATCGTCGAAAAAGACATAGATCTAATTGAAAGACCTTTGCTAGCTATAAACGATTCATTTAAGTTATGAAATAACAGCACACTGAGTCGCACACGTGCCATCGTAAATCCAACCATTGTAAGCCGACTGATCACAATAAACAGTGAATCTGTGGATCGATAAAAACGTGTCCAGCCTCAGCCGTTAAAAACGAGTCCATTGTATAAAATCCCCTTTGCGACTAAAATGCGTCCCAACGCACAGCGCAAAGAATACGTCGTGATCCAAAAAACGAGTGATGCACTGAATTAAGTATCTACATACTTATATACCGGTATTCAGTGTATAATGCTGTATGCATACATACATACATAGATTCATACATACATACATACATACTTACATACATACATACATACACATATTGTATTGTATGGTATTGTATTGCATCTATATATTTTATAAAGCGCCTCTCGCAGTGCACACCAATCAGAGGCGCTCCCAGCGGAAGTCCCAGAGAAAAGCAAGTTGTTTTTGAGACAGCTCAAAGAGGCAACTGGACTACCAGTTAATGGCAAATAACGTGCCGATGGAGAGAGCTGATTCCATAGTGCAGGACCAATGAAGGCAAAAACTTGAGTTTTGGTCATAGCAGTCCATGCCCAAAGGACAGAGAGATCATGCCGTGCAAGTGAGCGCAGTGGACGAAGAAAGGAGGCTGAATTCGGCAACGGGTGAGGTCACGAAGATACTTGAGCGATATAGGCCACAGTAAGACTGGTAACTTAAAACCTAAAGCTGAATTCGAGCAGTAAAGGTGATCAAACGTGATAGAGGAGGTGTGGGACGAGGGAGGAAGAATGAACTATATCAATCAATCAATCAGTCAATCAACCAATCAATATTTCATTGGTCCAAAAACCCATTATAAATCTAGTTATTGCATTTTTAAGAAGCAAAGAAGTTCTTTGTTGGGGGACAAAAGGAGGACCTGAAGGGACCTAGGTCCCACTAATTAGGGCTCCTTAATTACCAACTAAGTTGAGAGATGGCGATTGATGTTACAGTCATTAGTACACAAGTCAACTGGAGACTGATGGCACTGGTATAGATGCATACATAATTAAATACATACACTCATACAGACATAAGTGCATACATTGCATACAATGCATACATACATAATGTACATTATTGCATAAACACAAAAGTATAGGCCTACATAGATCCATACATGCGCAGATACATGGCTATAGGAATATTTTCGTAGCTTATTATCGTTCTCATCCTTTGGGATATTATTGTATTTATATACGGAAATATATGACGAATGCGCAATTTGCAAAGGGCATTAGTTACTTACCAAGACAAAAACATTGCAGACACTTCATATATATATATATACATATTACATAATACCAAGGATATATATAAATGTGAATATATTATATATATAACTGTGAATTTGATTGATGGCTATTGAAGTAATAAAACTGGGGCGCGGTGGTGTAGGGGTATGTTCGGTGCCTTGCAGCCGGAGGGTTGCGGGTTCGAATCCACCTCAAGGGGTATGTTTGGTGCCTTGCAGCCGGAGGGTTGCGGGTTCGAATCCACCTCAAGCCGCCGCGTAGGGACCCTGGGCAAGTCCTTCACTCGCAATTGCTCATGCGCTTCGGCGTGAAACTCCGATTCAGTGTCCGCGCTGTAGTCGGGAGCGCCTCTGAGTAGAAATCTTGAAGAGGCGCTATATAAATATCTGAAATGAATGAATGAAATGAAAACGATTTATGTCTGTAATGAGTTCGTTTGGTTCAACTATGACAGATGCATCGACGGAGGTTTCTACGTTGGGAAGAAGATGGTTCAAGTAGATTTATCTAAGCAGCCACAGACGCTAAGCCTATCTCTGCTCATCATCTGAGAGACGCCGTTTACGAATCCTCTGCAGGCATGCTCTGCACTGCATGCCCAACATACCCTACCCTCTTCTCCTACCCTGCCCTACCCTACCCTTCCATTTCCACCGTCCCCCTACTCCCTCCCCCTACTCCCTCCCCTTTCTCTTTCCCCTTCTCCTCCCCTGGCCTTCTTTCCCTTCCGTTTCCCATCCCCTTCCACCTGCCACTCTCCTTCACCTCCCTTTTCCCTTTCCCCCTCTTCCCCTCCCATCCTCCTCCCGGTCCCATTCCTTCTCCACTCCCCTCCTCCTCCCATCCTCTCCACTGCACCTCCCTTCTCCCTTCCCTCGCCTTCCCCTCCCTGTCTCTCTATCTGTCTCTCTGTGTCTCTTTCTGTCTCTCTCCACCTACTGAAATGAAATGAATCTAGTCCATAGCCTAAGACCTTAGCAGCGCCAACTATCAGCGTAACAGGAACAGTTGAATAACGTCATGACATTTCTGTTCGTTTATATAATTAATATGTAGAATAAAAAGAGGATTCCCTTAATCTGGTCCTGAGGCAACCCATGGGTATAAAGTGTCAGCGACTTCATTTTCCTAGCCTCGGCATATGAGGTCGGATGGCCAGTCCTCTCCCACGCCGTCTCATCTTCCCACCGACAGTGTACGGTCAGTGTACTCATAATAGCTGGGTTGCTATAGGTATGTATGTATGTATGTGCACTTGTTATAGCGCCCCTTCAAGATTTCTACTCAGAGGCGCTCCCGACTACAGCGCGGACACTGAATCGGAGTTTCACGCCGAAGCGCATGAGCAATTGCGAGTGAAGGACTTGCTCAGGGTCCCTACGCGGCGGCTTGAGCTGGATTCGAACCCGCAACCCTCCGGCTGCAAGGCACCGAACATACCCCTACACCACCGCGCCCCAGTGCAGGTGGAGCTGAAATCTTGAAACAATTTTCTGCCATGGCTGGGATTTGAACCCTCGACCTCTCGGTTGACAGTCCAGCGAGCTAACCACTATCGAGCACCATGTGTATGCACAATTGTATGGAATATTGAACATATGATTATGTGAATGTACCTGGAGACATCTGATATTTCCGTCTACATTCGTCTGCAGGTAATCAACTCTTAATCAGTTGACGCTGATATTACAAAGAACTTTTTACGAACTGTTCTCATTAAACGAAACGAACGATGATAACAGACCAGAAATTATGGGCTTTTAGTTTCATTTATATATACACGCTATAAATAATTGCAACTGATTTATATTACATATCAATACACGAATATATATATATATATATATATATATATATATATATATATATATATATATTATAGGGTTATACAACCCCCCTTCCACACACACACACACACTGTGACACACACACATACACACATTCACCCAACTCACACAGACACGCAAACACACACACATGCACAGCACACCTACATTGACACAGACTCGTGATAGAACAGCCTGGC
>JACEVL010000485.1:1558682-1603682 GCA_020284085.1 Aporrectodea caliginosa | reverse complement strand
ACGGCGCCATGATGAAATTATTGTTTACGTCAGAAAACAAGGTAGGTTCGGTACACAATAATTATATGGCGCGTAGTGCAAGCTACCGTAATGAAATTTGTCGGACTTATAGCTGATATAACAACCTTTAATTTGATGCATTAAGCATACACTTACTTGCTAAACTGCCTAAGTTATAGGCCTTCAAAGTTGAACAAATACTTCTGGCCCACCCTGTATATAATATATATATATATATATATATATATATATATATATCCCTAATGTATGCGTGTATACATATATATCTGTTTCTGTGTATTCCTGCTTCTGTATCTCTCTGTTTATTCTGGAGTTTTTGTGTTCGAGGCTTCTAATGAGTCAGAGAGATGCATTCGCTCGAGGCACAACATCCATCCGTCTTCCTTGGACTTCAGTTATCTGATGGTCCGGATACTGAGCCAGGGTTGTTTCCAAATCCACTTCTCATCCCCCCCTCTTCATCCCCCTCTCCTCCTCCTCCTCCTCCTCCGCCCCCTGCCCTCATTCTCTCCACTTGCGTCCGTGATACTGTGTAATCGGGAAACCGATTCTCCGTTAAATAAACGTCCGATTGCGTCATTGTATATGCAACCGAGGCCAGAGCTATTCACCATCAATAGCAGATCTATCACACGTAGCAAAGCACTACACATTTACTTAAAGCAGCATAACTTGTTTTATTGAATAGCGTCTATAGCATATCATGGCAGTCAGTGTTTATACAATTCCAGGACATAGCATAACATGTACTAGCTTAGCGTAGCATCTGTTGCTCGGCATCAATAGCTAAGCATTTAACTCTTTAACCATCAGATGATCAGGCTGACACCAATTCATCACCTAACGCATCCCTTAGCTTCATTTTGCCTACCTCTGAATCCGAAATCAAATGCATCCAGTGTCCTCTCAGAACAACCAATGCGAAACTGTTGCCCAGTCCCAATCTCACTATACTCAAAGACTGCTCAACGTTTCTTCCTTGTCAAACGTCTCTCTTCTATACTCGGTTCTGCCCTATCTTCATTGTTTTAGTTACCGAAGAGATGGGGATTTAACCCCTCTAATTATTCTTATAACCCACCAGCTAAGCAATTGAAAAGATGTTGGAGGGTTAGGCCATGGTCCTCCTGCTCAGCTGTTTTGTGTGGTGGGGCAAAGTTACGCCTTCGGGCCTCAACCCTTCCAGACGCCTTTGGTCATCATTGACCGCCCTAAAGAACTAATTAAGCAAACGGAATTATCCTATCTGTCTCTCGATCTCTCGGTCTCACTATCTGTCCATCTGTCTGTCTGTCTGTCTGTATGTATGTATGTATGTATGTATGTATGTATGTATGTATGTATGTATGCATGTATGCATGTATGTATGTATGCATGCATGTATGTATGTATGTATGTGTGCATGTATGTATGTATGTATGTATGTATGTATGTATGTATGTATGTATGTATGTATGCATGTATGTATGCATGTATGTATGCATGCATGTATGTATGTATGTATGTATGTATGCATGTATGTATGCATGTATGTATGCATGCATGTATGTATGTATGTGTATGTATGCATGTATGTATGCATGTATGTATGTATGTATGTATGTATGTATGTATGTCTGTCTGTCTGTCTCTCTGTCTGTCTCTCTGTCTGTCTATCTGTCTCTCCGTCTGTCTGTCCGTCTGTCTGTCCGTCTGTCTGTCTGTCTGTCTGTCTCTTTCTCTCAGTCAACAGTCGTCAATCACCGCATCATCATCATCCCTCAACCGTTGGCCACAGGTGTTCGCGTGCACACACCCAGACACCGACCAACTCAGAATCAGACACCGGCGACGATTAAGTGGATCACTCTGTTCCGGTTGCAAGTCACGTTCCGCTCTCTACGTCAATCTGCCGTCCGTCTGTCTGTCTCCGTCTCTCTGTCTGTGTTTGTCCGTCTGTCTCTGTCTGCCTTCGTGTAGGTCGTCAGTTCGCTTAAGAAAAAGACGTTTCCCAGACGGAACAAAGAGAACCAGTTTCTAATTTTGAATTCTATTTTTACGAACCATTACAAATTAGTTTAATATTTACACTGCCTCTTCTTACTTAGTAACATCTGTTGGTGTTCACAGCACAGTATCACCAGAGGAAACAATTGTCAGAAAACACACAAAAGACAATTCTTACGAACGGAGCACAGCCATTCAAACGCTCTCGTAGCATCATCATTCGTCTTCTTCATCCGGGAATTTCCTCCTCTATTCCGAGACCTCAGCTCCACGAGATTTTTCCTCCGCTCTCGTTCCAAGATCCATCTGGATTCAACTAGGCCCAACAACTAAAACGCTGTCTATCGTGGGAAGTATCTCACCTCTTTTCAAATAGGCCCAGTTATTAATTGGAAAGTATTCAATTTCTGAATAGGCCTTTGACAATCATATTTTGCGCTATAGGCGAAATCAAAAATGCCGCCCGTTACTCACAAATGACATCTTTCGACGAAGTGACCATTATGTATTTTGTCGGAATTTTTTTATTCGGTTAATATGCTCTTTTAAGTTAGGCTATCTATCATTTCAAGATTAGGGGAGACCGGTGTTGGAAGTAACAATTTCAGCAATTTGGTTATTTAAAACTAAACTGAAGTGCAGTTTCTTTTGAAACATTGACTTCTTTATCAAGTCCTCAGTGACTGACAAAGCATTGGATCATATTGCTCTTGTAGGCTACATTTAGAGAAAATTTAAAAAAACAAACACTGCCAGGGTGTAACAACCAGCCACGCAAAACAGTGAGTTTCCTGGAGTCGATTATTAAGGTATTTAAAATTTTAAATACAAACATTAATGTCGACAATTCTGCTGATAACTAGAAATACATTTTCAATGTCTTGCTCACAAATGATGATCTCCCTTAGGCCTACTGATAAATATCGTTACCACCGAATAAAAACCACGAAGAGTTCACAAGTTTACAAGACTTTTTAATTCACAAGAATAGCAAAATGTATTTATCTAGAGTCCTACACAAACACCTTAATGACCATAGTACAATGCAATTAGCATATTAGAAAGGATAAGCAGCTACTTGTGAACAAGAATTGTTTTGCTCATGGTGACGTAAATCATATGCAATCATCCATACACAACAGTACTATTCGATTATGTTGGATCACATCATCTACCTCCACCCACACAATCTGGATATCGTCACCATATCACTCCATTGAAACCGCGGTCATTAAAGTCTACAGTGACTTTATTGTCCTGGCCCTTGACTCTGAATTCACCACAGCTCTATTACTTTTCGATTTCTCCGCTGGACAAATCAACAGAGAGCGCTGGATTCGAGACATAGAATCATCCGATTTGAAGCGTTGATTTTCCTGCCTTAGAGTCAAGTCACAGTTAAGTCAGAACAGTTGAATTACTGCGTTTTGATATTGAAGCCTATTGATCATCGGTCAGTTGTGTTATAGCGATATCGACCTCTGCTACAAAACGACTGATTCTCGCGTTCGGTATGTTTTCCTGTATGCAATTACATGTTTATATATTATGTATGCATTCATGTATTTATATGTATACTTATAATAAGCATGCATTCATATACAATTCATCATTCATCTAGGTGTCCCTAGTTAGCGGGATCTAGATCCTGTTTGGGCCTCCTATTGTGGCGTTTCAAATCAGAGCCTGTAAAATTGTGTACTTAATTGTAGGCCTATAGCTTGAAACGGTGGCCAACAAACTTTTTGATTGATTGATTGATTGATTGACAATTATAATAAGCGTTTGTCACGGTTTGTGTCTTTATGAATTTATGTAAGTTTGTGCGTATTTATTATGCACAGATGTATGTATGTAAGACTCAAGATACCCGATACAGCGCCTTTTTACCACACAACAGCGCTGTAATAAAGTTACCATGAACAATTGAGGAGTTGCTCAGCTAGCTATCTGGCCACGCAAGGTTGAGCACATGAAACTATTTCTGTTTGACCGAAGAAAAATTTCTTCTGAGTCAGCGTCGGCGAATACCTTTCAGTTTAATTCTGTGAGGCAGCTTTTGAGTGGTACAACTTCGTTAGAAATAGCATAAAGCATTCGTGTTATGTAGAAAACACCCTTGATATAATGTGGTGCCCAGGATAGTGATGTGAGGCGGAAAAATTGTCCGGAAAATTTCATTTTTTCCGGAAAATTTCGGAAAATGTCCCGTGTTTTTTTCCGGAAAATTTCCCAATATTTTTCCATCAATATAATATTACTAAATAACAATTAAAATTTCAAATGCATAATAATGTTTAAACATCACTCACTCTAAACTGTCTTATGTAGTTATAACTGATATGTTTATTCAATAGATCGCACTGTTAGAGCTTACTGTTCAGTGTGTTCACAAGGCTCAACAATGACAATACATTTAGGAATTAATTGGAATTAAACTTATCAAAAATATTTTTTACGATTTAGTCTATTTTAGTTATGAAAATATTAGACAAAAACAGCAATTGATTCAGTAGTATTACAGACACCATTTTAATACTGCAACAGATTAATTGTTATGATTAATTCTTATGAGGCCTATAATACTATTATTTTATGTCTGAAAATATAATGTTATTGCCATTGCGGTCTGACACTAATCTGCAGACCGCTAATCTATTTTCAAATCTGCTTTTCTTGGTAAGTAGCAAAAGAAGATGTTTTTAGTTTAATTTTTTGTCTATGAGCTGTTGCCTTCTGTGAGGGGTGTATTGACTAAGGCAAAGCTGACTAATAGCTGAGCAGCTGACATAATGTCAAATTGCCAGACAGTATACTGATAGTTTATAACACTAACAACATATCAAACTAGGCTACTCTAGCCTGAACTGCTAATGAACAGTCTTTAATGTTTATTTTAATTCTTTTAAGGTGAACGTTGCCCGCATTGACAGAAATACTGTAAATTAAAGGAACTTAAAAAACATAAATTTTCTAGTGTCGTCTCATACTGAAAATCTGAGTTAAATGTATTTTTCCGGTTCTGCGGAAAATTTCCGGAAAATTTCTGGAAAATTTCCGGACAATTTTCCGCAAAATAATTTTCCGGAAAAGCTACATCACTAGCCCAGGATCACAGACGTAGATCTATGTCAATGATTGCATTCAATCCATTCATCGTCATTGTTGTGATGAAAATACTTTTTATACGCGGTGCACAGCGTCACAAAAGTCGATATCAATAACAGCATTCATCTCTCTTGTAAGTATTGTATTGTATTGTATCTAAAGATTTATATAGCGCCTCTGTCAGAATAACTATTCAGAAGCGCTCTCAGCACGAAAACCCCGGGGAAAGAAACGTCTTTAAAGAACGAGAGACCAAAGAGGAAAAACTAGTCATTAGTTTAGCCCCTTAATGAGGGGAAGGTCATTCCAAGTAGAGGGACCAACCACAGCAAATGGACCATGAACGAAAGCCTGAGTATCATCTGCATAAAGATGGCCATTTGCCCTGTGTTTCGACAATAAGTGAGTAAGTAAGTAAGTATATCCTTTATTGTACCAATTGCTAACCGCATTTTGGTCCACACTCTACAATGGTTTATAATCTCAACAGTTACATTGTAATTTCTATTGTTTTTCAAACTGTGCAGTGTACAGTGTTTTGGTCAAGAGTAAAGCATCCTAATGATAAATGTTTTATGGGCCAAACTGTCAGCAGCGGGTGTAACTCTGTTAGGGCATGAGATCGCATAGAGTATATAACTGGTTTTTCAGGGGTAAAAGTCCATGTAGTACATGAGCAGGGTCGTTAATTATGGCCGAGAAGAGACACTGACATAGCTGTTCGAAGCTTTTATAGGAATCCGGAAGAAAGCCCACCCGAACCAATCGTCTTATTAATTATGGACTGGAATCGAACCCGTCCCTCCTGTCCAAAGAACCCCCACCAGACAGGAGTCGCATAGAACATCCGTGCTTTGTACCTGACAAACCATGGTCAACCAATGAGACACGGAGAGAGCGTAGGCCTACATTGATTGTCTGGCCTTGATGATAATGTTGTTAACACGTAAGTCGAAAGCAAGTTGTTATGATGATTCAATTTCTACTAAAATAGGCCTATTATTAATTGAAAAGTAGCCTATTTATCTTGCGTGGATCAGTCTATTTTCTAGATGTCGGCCACCAAGTTATTACACAGCTTGAGAATATGATGCTCGACGGTGATTTGGCCACGTCAGACCCGGAGCTTCAGCCACGAAGGTCAAATGGTAAAGGCAGATCGATGTACAACTCCTTCCCCCAGACCAATCACTCTTCACCTCCTCTTCCTCGTCGTCCTCATCCTCCTCACCTTCTTCTCCGTTGCTTCTCTGAGCTGAGTCAGCTCTAAGCCTAACTCGATCTCTCTTCCCCGTCTCCTGTTTCTGACATGGTTTCTCTCGGCACGTGGTAACGTCAAAAGAAGAAATCTAATTGCTAGTGCTGAATTACAGACATACATACATACATACAGACAGACAGACAGACAGACAAAACTGATCCCCTGGATATTGACTTGATTATAGGTTGGTTTGGTGCCTTCTGCCTAATTAGACACCGGTGCCAAGGCAGTTACTAATTACAATCACAATTGCAGATAGACAGACACAGACAACACACATACACACAGACAGACACAGACAGACGGACGGACAGATAGAAATAAATGAAGATCTAGGCACACTGAAAAACAGACAGCTTTTTAACTTCTTGCCTTCCTTACCTTTCTGTCATTGCCTCATATTTCACTCCCATTTCCTTACCTACTTATTACAGCTAAGTATGTACATCTTTCCCACATTCCGTCCTCGCATCATCCAATGCCTGAACCGTGACGTCAACAGTAAGTTGGCGCACCATAAATGTCAGTTTAACGACCGACAGATTTAGCCACACCTTCGACCAACAAACGAGAGACTAATTTCTATCAGTCGGAACAAAAGCGGAAACAAAAAAAGAAACGATTAAGATGCCTCAACAGGCAACACCTGAACCTCCCTTCCCTGCTTTTCCACTTCCAGGCATTCCAATCCATTCTTCCTTTCTCTATCACTCCCTCTCTCTTAATTGTTTTTCCTCCCGACGTTCCATTCCTCCGCAGAGGAAGCGATAACGCTTCCTCTGTTTCCAAACAGTAGCTGATTATCACTGAGTGGCGCTCCACACGATGTCTGGAAACATTACACCAAATGCAGCCACACAAACTGCTCTCTGCAGACACAGTTACTGTTCGTTTAAAAGGTTACTGTAAACCTGTCTTATGCCCATGGTGAGGTTTGCGTTGGGCATGTAGCACCCCTGTCCAAAATTGCACCATGGGCATAAAACTAGTTTTCATTACCAGCAGCTCTCATGATCTGATTTATCTCATCATAAACTGTAAGATAAAGTGTTTTAAAACATTTACTCAGGTCTTAGGGTATAGCCTACCATGTGTTTGTATATTGATAAAATCACCCACAGTTTTGAAACGATTGTTTTAATCTTTTTTTAGGTGTTTCCTTCACAAACAAAGGATTTTTTGCAATAGATGTAATTGTATTGAACATTTATATAGCGCCGCTCAAAGAGCAAGCGCAGGCCTATGTGATGCTAAAAATGTCGTTGGGAACTGGACTTTGCATCAGGTGGCAAAACAATGCATAGTAAACCGGAAGAGTCACCAATGGCGGACCCACGCACACACGTGGAACCAACCAACGGATTCCCGTTAGACAGATGGCCTGGATGTAGTAGCATTACGTTAGTCAAGCAAGAACATTATCAAATCGTGCATCAATGCATATGCAAGAATAATCTACATAATTTATTAAGGCCTATAAAATAATATGCACACATAGGCCCTGCTATACACACTCTGAATGAAAACGAAATTGTCATCATTGTTAAATTTAACTACTAAAAAATTAAATATAGCGGAAACTGTTTTTTAATCGCGACTATGACAGCAGCAAAATTTAAAATTATAAACAGTCCCTATTTAAAATTGTAAACGGTTAGCCAGTGCACATCTGTTACTCAATTTAAATCAACATTAAAAACCCATCCATTCCCATTGCACTATGACTATAGGAGTGTAGCGAAAGGCGCTCTCGTGCAAGACCTGTCTTTCTAAAGCGCGATATAAATTCTCGCTTGTTCTGTATTGCACGACAGAATTTTAAATTATAAACAGTCCATATTTATAATTATAAACAGTCTCTATTTAAAATTATAAACAGTCCCTGCTAAAAATAACATCCTATGGTGACGTCATTTCAACAAAATGCCTTCGCACAAAAACGCCTATATACAGCGAAGAGGACAAAAAGTTTAAAAGTCTTTTGAGTTAAAATTGAAACCTTCGGAACAAATTGCTTTCTCTAAAAATATCTATAGATACAACATAAATATCTCTAAATATCTATAGATATCTATAGGTAACATTTCTTAATAACATTTCTTAACAATAACCAGACAATGAAAACACTACTATTATGGCAAATTTTGGGGACGTGAGAACAATCTTTAGGGCCTTGTAGCTCCTTGAACTAGATCTTGAATTTATCTAGGCCTATATACTGTACGCTAAAAAAGCAGTTCGCCATTGGCATTCTAATAAAAAACATTCTAATCTAATCTAAACATGAATGTCTCTAGGTATCTCTAAATACAACATAACTGCTATTCGTAATAGATGAACAAAAAAATCGTTCGGTTTCGTACTAAGCATGATGAATCATTTCCATTATTATATTGGAATAGCAACAAAAGAGTTCCGTTCACAACCGACAGGTGTGTGTCCATCGTAAAGGTATGAACAATAGTCCATTGTTAGACATATATACGACAATAATAAGCAGACGATCCAAAACGCGTTTCTGCCTCTGCCATGGACTCAGATTTGCATAGATATTGTATAGAACAGCGATCGCTTCACACATCAGTTGATTAGCAAAAGAACAAGAAAGAAAATGCGTATCAACAAATCATAGATAGGCCTATATATGTATATATGTACATAACATTTAATGTAAATGTGCATTATTAGATTCGGGTGTAAAACTGATCTGCAGCAGAAACAATAAGGCGACCGACTCTCACCATCGCTCAAGGCCATTAATGCAATTCACGCTCATCGATAAATATGTTCCTGGACGTGGCAGTTTCTATAGGCAGGGCATATTTTTATGCGGGTAGTAAAATCTACCACAGCTTGTGCTCCACTGGGGAGAGAGACAGACAGACAGATAGACAGACAGACATACACAGACACAGCAACAGAGACAGACAGACACAGAGACATAGACAGATTACGAAAAGGACGTATACACAGCTCGGGGGAGAAAAGGAGACTAAAAGGTTGCGAAAAAAACCAAGATAGTTGAAATCACATAAGAACAGACAGGTAGATAGACAGACAGACATACAGATAAACAGGCAGACAGGCAGACAGACAGGCAGAGAGACTACTAAACAGTTATACACAGACGCAGATGGACAAGCAGGCAGAAAGACAGACTTAATGGGACCATTAACGTGCCAATTGGTTGAAATATTCGGGAATAAATGGATGATTAGATAAATGGATGGATGGATAGATAGAGAAATGAATAGATGGATTAGGGATGGATGGATGGATGGATGGATGGATGGATGGATGGATGGATGGATGGATGGATGGATGGATGGATGGATGGATGGATGGATGGATGGATGGATGGATGGATGGATGGATGGATGGATGGATGGATGGATGGATGGATGGATGGATGGATGGATGGATGGATGGATGGATGGATGGATGGATGGATGGATGGATGGATGGATGGATGGATGGATGGTTCAGAGGACGGAAGGACATATCCATCATTTTCTGTCGTCAAGCGACTAAAAGGCCATTTGATTTCGTTCTCATTCATCAGTCAATCGATTAACAATCAAAGACAATCAGTCTTTTGATCAATTGTTTTTCTTCTCTTCTTAAGCAGATGGTGCCAGACCACCGTTGGTCGTTGTCTGCCGCGTCGTCGGTTCCTCGTTTCCGTTCGCCGGAAGTGGCAAGGGACCTCGAACACTTCCGCCAGAACCTCCGTCCTTGACAGACGAAGAAGACTTGGTCGGGGTCGGTGCTCCCTCGGCCTTCGCTTCGTTGTATCCCTCCATGACCTTGGACGTGATCAGTCCGAAGATCTTCGTCCAGGCCAGTCGGCAATCTCCGCTGAAGACCTCACTTCCCAGTTCCTCAGTCCAGACTTCGTCCATCGCTACTTCGAAGGCCTTCAGGTACTCGACGTGGAACCCTTTGAAGTCCGTGTGCAGTCGACCGAGGTGCTTGAGGTTCGGGACAATGATGACATCGAGGGCGTCCAGGTTGTTCATCGTCACCTCGACGGCTTTCATGAATCGTGTGGCGTGGCTTCGGAACAGGACGTTCGTGACGAGGTCCTCGCGGGTGAGGGTACGAAAGGCTTCGAAGGCATCTTTTGTGGCCGGTTCCAGGTCGAAGATCCGAAGGAAGATCTTCACTCCCATCGTCTGCATGTTGCGCGTCGCCTGGAGTCGAACCCAGGTCGTCTTGGCCGCAGTCAGCTCCGTCTCAGTGAGGAACTCATGCGAAGGTCTGGCGCTTCTGCGCTGAGGGGAAACGCTCGTCGAGCCGGGATTGGACGATGACTGACGTCCACCCATTGCGATGGGAATATCGGTCAGGTCAAGGCAGGTCAGAGGTTATGGGGATTTCGGTCAGGTCAAGGCAGGTCAGAGGTTATGGGGATTTCGGTCAGGTCAAGGCAGGTCAGAGGTTACGGGGCTTCTCGTCGATCGAGTGAAATAGATCGGGTCAGAAGAAGTTGTAGCGCAATTTCAGTTAAAATAATTGGCCTGCAGTCGATCGATTATAAGCTTAATATGGGTCAGGTCAGTCGAGTGACTGTCGGGTCGAGGTGACCGAGATTTCGGTCGAAGTGATTGTTTGGTTGATCGAAGATTTCGGTCAGGTTGCTCAAAAAGTAGGTTAGGTCGTCAGTAAGGTCCTGTTGGTTCGACCAAAATTGTAGTTCAGGTCAACAACTTTTTAGGTCGATTATTATAATAGTTAACTTGGTCTCGCTTCTAAAACCAAAGAATAAGTCGAGGTTATAATTACTATCCATAAAACTTGACGGATCCGATGAAGTCTATTCACCGAACGATTTCAATAATCGTTCTCGTTCCTGTCGACAGAGGCAGCATTAAACGACGGCGACCGTTGACTACTCCTCGTGGGAATTCACACGATCTCAAGTATGACAAACGAGTTTTCCGAGTGCAGCGAAGCATCGGCGATAGGTACGTGGATCACCGACCGAACGGAGTCCTTTTCCGACAGGAAGGACTTTCAATTAGCCCACTTCTGGTGACGAGATACACAACACTCCCTGTGTTCCCAACGGGGGGAAAAACGAGATGCGGGGGATGATTTCCAGTGGGACTGTGGGTACCAGGATCCGTACGGTTCTGATTGATCATCAGTTGCCCCGATTCCGGTCTATCTAGCAGCCACTCGTGTTTGACGAATGGTCATCATGGACAGGGAAGAGATGATGGATTGGAAAGGACAGATGTTTGTATTAGCGTTGAAGGATTGATTTGCGAGGCATCCAAGAGGAAGATGAAGCGACCCCTTCCGAGAGACAAGAGTCGTTTAATCCGTTCAGATACCACGGGAATTGTTCAATCTGTCGCACGCTGTCACGTCGAGGATATAATTAAAAAGACGACGGTCTGTGGTTGACGAATATGTTTCGAACAGTCCACAGTTGATTTTGAACACCATTCTATAATTGCATAACTGTCAGTTCGATTAATCTATTCAGCCATTCCTGATTCTTAAATTCACGTAAACGTGGTAAACAAGCAGTGGTACAAAGTCTTACACTGTCTATTCCACGAGCTTTGTGTCCATAAGCATTGTGTTCAATATTTTACAATTTCGACATTTTCAATTCCGTAAACATTGTGTCGAATATTTCCCAATTCCTACATTGTCAATTCCATGAACATTCGGTCGAATATTTCACAGTTATCAGTTCCAAAAATATCCTGCTAACTCTTCCACAATTCCGACGCGATAGTGCATACCCTGAAGCCGCCTAAGCGTCAGCAGAATTCCTAACTGACGTGTCACGTTCTACGTAACTATTTCCGCATATCTGTTATCCAATTCGGTACTGTAGGGTACTGTTATGACGGTCTAGAAATCGGCACTTGAAGTACAATATTATGTTGCCTAAACCACGTAAACTGTTGTCACTCTTGAACCTGATATCGTCCACTGCCTAAACTGTCGTTCAAACAGGCTACACTTGTCAATCCCACTCAAGTTACAAACACACTGGTCAGTGCAAATGAGAAACTTTTGAGTTTTACTAATCAACGAATCTTTCAACTGAGAATTTAATAAACGTTGTCAGTCATTTCTGCGTCAACGTGACGCATTATGTTCAACACGGCTGGTCACTTCGAGCGGTCAGTTCGAGCGGTCAGTTCGAGCGGTCAGCTAGAGTCGTTAACTACCAGCGTTGTTGACTCATAGGTCGAAGGTCACTTGAGTGGACTCTGTTTTTTTTCAACAATGTACAAGAACCGATCTTCACATGAGGCAGGATGAACAAAACTCGTTCTTTCGTCCGGAAGCCACGTGACTGGATGACGTCATCCACCGGCTACGATTGTCTTCCCTTCCCGTCAGCCATTGCATCTTCACTTCCGTTTCCGACTGTGAAAGAAATAACAGAGTGGTTTAGACGTAGGGAAAATCAATACCAGCGCATCCAGACGGCGCCTAAGGATAAAAAATGGAGAGAGAGGAGAGAGTGTGGAAGCGGACCGACGTTTCCGTCCTATGCGAGCCTAATTGGAACCTTGTGGTGATGCCAAAAGGAAATTAGTCAGTCCAGGGCTTTCCAGACCAAATTGGAAGAAGACTTATAAAAGGATAAAGGGGTGTGGATCGGAAAGGCGGGGGGCCAATGAGTAAACAAAGAACAGCTTTTCCAGAAGGAAATTAGTCAGTCCAGGGCTTTCCAGACTAAATTGGAAGAAGACATAATGGAAGAAAGAGGAGCCGATCGGGGGCGATAAATAAACAGAGAACATCTTTTGAAAGAAAGAAGAAGAAGAGAAGAAGAAGAACAAGAAGAGAAAGAGTAAGAGAAGAAGGAGGAGGAGGAGAAGAGGAGAGAGGAGAAGGAGAAGAGAGAGGAGGAGAAGAAAGAGGAGAAAGAGGGAGGAGATGGAAGAGAAGAAGGAGGCGGAGAGGAAGAAGAAGAAGCAGAAGAAGCAGAAGAATACAAGCCTGTGAGAGGCAGCCATTGTTATGGACAGTCCTCGGAGTCCTCTCCCTCACCGTCTCATCTTCCCACCTACAGTGTACGGTCAGTTTACTCAGCATATCGCTGAGTTGGCGAGAATCTCAGATGAAACAGAACTCTCGGATGGAATTATTGCTGTGGTGAGGATTTGAACCCCTAACCTCTCGGCTGTGTTGGTTTACCACTAGACAATCGCGCACCACTTAAGCAGACGACTTTAACAAGATTTAGACGACGAGAAAGGTTTTTTTATATACACAGAGGAAGGTGCGCCTTGGTCCCAGTAAGAATCTCTTATGCACCTATGATTCAAAAGTAAACTCACTTGGATATAATAATATTATCTTAGTCAATAATTTCATATTATTGCTGTTTTTATTTCTTTATTTATTAAGCGCTATTATCCAAAGACAAAACATCAGTCAATGACGCTGGGCTGTTGGCAGTGAAGGACTTTGTTGAACGTCCTCACTGTATAATACAGTAACCGTCTGAATGGAAGAGGCTGAAGCCCAAAACGAATGCGCTCAACCAATCGAATACCGTGTCAGACAAACGCAGGTATAACGTATGAGAAAAACTACGTTGGATATCATATTAAAGCAATGATTTATTTAACGTGCATCAGTTACATGTGACAGAAACTAGACTGGGTATAATATTAAAGCCACTGATATCACCTGCATGTGTTATATTATGAGAAGAACTGCGTTGGATGTGGCTATAGTCAATGGAGAGATTCTGGTCACGTTGAATGCATGCCAATTGACACGGATGGCAAACAGAACAGCGCTTGCCAAAATCGAAGGTACAGCGGAAGCCGAGGAAGACCAATTCCAAGACTTCGTCGGATGACAAGCATAGACAGGAGAAGAGTAACAGTCGGACGTGGATTAGACATGCATGGGAAAAGCGCCAGACTTGACAGGTGACGGCAGAGTGACTGGAGTGTATTGATTTGTAACCATTGTCGTCAAATGCCTGGTGTCAGAAACTGGTGGTGGTGGTGGTGGCGGCTGGTGGTGGTGGTGGTACTGGTGGTGGTGGTGGTGGTGGTGGTGGTGGTGGTGGACTCTTCGTAAAGGCGGTGGCTGTGGCGGTGGCGGTGGCGGTGGGTGGTGGTGGTGGCTGGTGGTGGCTGGTGGTGGCTGGTGGTGGTGGTGGTGGTGGTGACGGTGGCGGTGGCGGTGGTGGCGGTGGTGGTGGTGGTGGTGGTGGCTGGTGGTGGTGGTGGTGGCGGTGGCGGTGGCGGTGGCGGTGGCGGCGGCTGTGACGACGACGACGATGATGACGATGATGACGACGACGATGATGATGATGATGATGATGATGATGGCGATGATGATGATGATGACGACGATGATGATGATGATGATGATGATGATGATGATGATGATGATGATGATGATGATGATGATGATGATGTATGCTGATGATGATGATGATGATGATGATGATTCTGATGATGATGATGATGATGATGATGATGATGATGATGATGATGATGATGATGACAGTGGCGTAGCAATGGGTTGTGCAGGTTGTGCAATGCAAGAGGGCCCACGGCGGTCAAGGGCCCCCTGGCGGTCAAGGGCCCCGGCGGTTAAGGGCCCCCGGCGGTCAGGGGCCCCGGCGGTCAAGGCCCCAACGGCGGTCAAGGGCCCCCGGCGGTCAAGGGCCCCCGGCGGTCAAGGGCCCCGGCGGTTAAGGAGCCCCGGCGGTCAGACCGTCAGAGCGGCTTTCCTTTCAGAATGTAATCAAATCAACTTAACCAAGTCTAAATCTATATGTACAGCGTACGCACCCAAGTTTTATTTGCGTTAGTAGAGACTGAAGTCAGAATGCCCAAATGCGTGATTTAGTAAACAACCGGTAGGCCTGTACCATAACAAAAATCTTTTTGATTTGAAAAGATTTTTGTTCAGTAATAATAATCCCAGGTTATGGTACAGGCCTACCGGTTGTTTACTAAATCACGCATTTGGGCATTCTGACTTCAGTAGCCTATCTTTAATCTTTGGCAAGCAGTTTGATGTCATGTCCTACGTCACGGGGGCGTGTTAATAATTTACATACGAGTTTTTGTTCATTTGTTGATATTTTCCACTACGGTACTACACACTACACAGTATGGACGAATTACAAAAATTCTGGAAGCAACCCATGGCATCTCAAAACTACTACAATCTCCGCAGTGCGACCTGAGTAAAGCAAGTGATCTGATCAAGGCATCGCATGAGAAATTTCAGAGCATGCGGAATGAGTACGATTCTATTCGCGATAGGCCTACTGCTGTTAGTCTGGCAAAAGCTTGGGCTACAAAGATCATTTTGAAGACCGGCGTTTAAAGAAGGAAGAAAGACTATATAATGTGTCACGACGAATTGCCTTCGTCAACCGAGAAACGTTTAAAAGTGAATGTTTTTGGCTACAGTGGATAGAGCATGTGGACCAATCAAACAGCGATTTCTCAGCCTTAGTTCTTTGGCTGCAACATTCAGCGCGCTCTTGCCTTCGACACTCTTAGATGCCTCTGACGACGAACTGTATGCAGCAGCCGAACTGTTACCTAAACAGCATGATACCGACATTTCGCTATCTTTTCCAGCTCAGCTGTTATAATTTCGCTCAAGCTTTCGTTCGAAGTTGTCAACGAAGTCAACCATCTTCGAAACTGCACAACTGTTAGCCTACTCCTAGACTATTATGCTCTTTCGTCTACATTCAGTGATGTCTGCATTGCCTACATTATGTTGCTGTTAACTTTATCTGTGACTGTTGCAACATGTGAAAGATCATTTTCAAAACTGAAGCTCATCAAAAACTAAGAAAGTATCATGTCAAAAGAGCGGCTGAGCGACCTGGCAATGTTGTCAATAAAAAATGAATATGCCAAAAAGCTTGACACTTCAAAAGTGGTGGATATTTTTGCGCAAGACAAAGCGCGCAAACAACCGTTTTAACTTTTAGTATTCCTCTTCTTAGATTACCGTAGAATTTAGACTTGTCCAATTTGATTATCTTACCTTTTATGTTGTAGGCCTATTTCAACAGCGTTTTTTGCACAGCGTTTTTGTTTGAAATCGAATGGGGGTGGGGGTTCAAGGGGCCCACCACCAAAGCTCTACACAAGGGCCCCAAAATCCTTGCTACGCCACTGGATGATGATGATGATGATGATGATGATGATGATGATGATGATGATTATGATGATTATGATGATGATGATGATGATGATGATGATGATGATGATGATGATGATGATGATGATGATGATGATGATGATGATGATGATGGTGGTGGTGGTGGTGGTGGTGGTGGTGGTGGTGGTGGTGGTGATGGTGATGATGATGATGATGATGATGATGATGATGATGATGATGATGATGATGATGATGATGATGATGATGATGATGATGATGTATGCATATGTATGTATTAAGACGCTTAACATAGAGCATTTAAGTAGGCCTACTTCCATGGGCGTCCGCAGAAATTTTTGTGGTGGGCAAATTTTAGATTGCTGGAACGGGGCCTAACGAGGGTGCCGAAAGCAACTGATAGCGCCACCATCGGCGCTTGCCCCCGCGATTACGGGGTTGTGGCACGGATCCCAACAGCCGCCAACGCCTTGGAAGCATTTGGCATGATATAGGGTCTGTTCTTAGCGTTCTGGGATCTCGTTTTCAGCTATATCTGAACGTTTACTTCAAACACGAAACTGACAATTGCTAAAAATTTCAATGTTTTTATATATTTCAATCTATAGGTTATCTTGGCTAGTTTGGATAGAAATTAAAAGGTAAAAATCATAGCCAATTCATTGTTAAAAACTAGGATGATAATTAAATTTTGTACGACTGCAGTCTGGGTTTTATTCTTGAAACAGCAATTGCAATCATCTGTGTTTTTTTCAAAGCTGATTAATCACCGTCTCTATGAATCCATTCAACTTCAACCGGATCGGTGACTTGGTGTGACGATATTGATTACTGCGTTACCGCCGTTGCGGTAGTAGTAGTACTACGCTAGCGGTCTCACAATTGAGCTGCTTGGACTCTACGGATGTAGGCCCTACTGTCGGTTAATTTTTGTTTTTTGAAGAAGTATCTAATATCAATCTGCAGGAATTAAAATTTGAGACGTGATATTCATTTTTAACTTTAATTAATTTTATGCAAATTTTCAATCTATAGTGCAGGTTGCTTTACTGTGGGCTAGCACTGGGCTTCTGCATGCTTTTTCTTACTGCATTCTCTCTGTGCTAACCGCGATGGCCAGCACTCTGTGTCTTTGTAATTTTTTATACATCCACAAAATAGTATTTAAAAATGAAGTTGAAAGATTCAATTTTGCGGTGTAACTATCTAACTAATTAATCTTAGCAGGAAGGTTATTTATCAACCAGGTCAACTTCTTTAATTATCCATTTTTTATTACTAGGTTTGATCATCAACTTCAGTAACTAAGGTGTCAAGTCGATATGATCTCTCTCCCTCTCTCTGCCCGGAAGAACCATTTATACCCTAATAGCCTACCAGGGTAGGCCGAGGCTAATTTTTTACTATCGCTTTTAAATTTTAATCACTTATATATATATTTTAAACAATTCGCCAGAAAACGCGAACAGAATGACGTTTTTGCATAGAATTCACCTATTACTATTCAATGATTATATTTATTCATGAACACGTACGTGTTATTAGATTGAAAATAAGTAATGGTCAAGGACTTACCTAACTGATTAAGTGTTTTTTCGCATTGAAAATCGTGTTGCAACAATCACATTAATAAAAAGATTTCACTTTGGTAAAATATGTTCTAAATCCAGGGAGCAAATGCCACCTTCCCCCTTACCCCTTGTGGACGCCCATGCCTACTTCACAAAGGCGATAGAAAAATGATGATTATGACGACGTCCATGATGATGATAACAACAACACCGATGATAATAATGATAACGAGTATCTACGAATAACAAAGTCCTCGGTTCTTCCTTACTTGAACATAAACCGGAAAAGAACGAAACTCCTCCAGGAACGAACGACTGAACGGATGAACCGCAGAATCGGTTCTGACCGGAGGCAACGGTTGATGCGGTTGCTGCGGCAGGAGAGCGGATTAGCAGCAGCAGGAGGAGCATCAGCTTTGCCTCTCTTCTTCTCTTAAAGGCTGCGTGCGCTCAATTTCCCTATCATCCTATCACTGGAAGCCAGTTTCTCACCCCATCCTCCTTTCCCTCTTCCGTCTTCCCTTCAATCCACTGCCCCTGTTGCTGCACTGCAGTGGGTCTGTCTCTCTCACTCTCTCCATCCTTTTGCAGCGGTGGTAGAGGGAGACTCCTCCGATCCAACGCATTCGATTCGTCCTCATAGAAGATGAGTCTGATGTCAGTGAGCACGACACAGGACAACGCGCGCGCCCCACTCGCACACTTGCACTTGCGCTTCTGTATACATGTGTGTCGCTAGTAATACCTCTCTCTCTCTCTCTCTCTCTCTCTCTATCTCTCTCTCTCTCTCTCTCTCTCTCTCTCTCTCTCTCTCTCTCTCTCTGTCTCTCTCTGTCTCTCTCTCTCTGTCTCTCTCTCTCTCTCTCTCTCTCTCTCTCTCTCTCTCTCTCTCTCTCTCTCTCTCTCTCTCTCTCTCTGTACGGCTCTCTTTCTGCCTTTTCGTGGATGTGAAATGTGTATGCGTGTCCCTCTGTATTG
Organism: Aporrectodea caliginosa; assembly: GCA_020284085.1. NCBI lineage: Eukaryota > Metazoa > Annelida > Clitellata > Crassiclitellata > Lumbricidae > Aporrectodea > Aporrectodea caliginosa. Next base: position 1,584,605 of record JACEVL010000485.1, on the reverse strand, counting down.
TATCTGGGCATTTATAGAGCGCCTCAAACGGTAGTGACTTTGAGTGTACCTCTCTGTGTGTGTGTGTGTGTGTGTGTGTGTGTGTGTGTGTGTGTGTGTGTGTGTGTGTGTGTGTGTGTGTACTCCTCTGCATCTCTTCGTGTATTTATGTGTGTGCCTCTATGCATACACCTCTGTTTACCTATACCTCTCTCTACACCTCGTACACCTCACTCTAACGCTTCTTGGATGTGTACGCCTCTTAATATACCTCTCCTTGTACCTCTCTGTGCTCCTCTACGTCTCTTCGTGTGTTTGTATGTCTTCATATGTTTACCTTTTCGGATACCTATCTCTCGCTGCAGTACACCCTTCAGAACTCATATACATCTCCATGTTTCTTTATGTATGCATTGGTGCCACTTTACACCTCTGTCTGTCTGTCTGTCTGTCTGTCTGTCTTTCTGTCTGTCTGTCTGTCTTTCTGTCTGTCTCTCTGTCTGTCTGTCTCTTTGTACACTTTCACTTCTCTTTCGACGCCGTTTCCAAGTGTACATACTTCAGTGCGTCCATGCGTGTGTGTGGCGTCCTTAAGAGCTCCTTAATAAACGGTCTGCTTATGCAAATATCATATATATATATATATATATATATATATATATATATATATATATATATATATATAAACACTCTTAGTCTTCATGTATATATATATATATATATTCACACAGTGTAGTGGTATATTTATGAAGCGCCTTCTGCAGATAAAAACTAGCGACTGTTGCTCAGAGTGTTGAGTCTGTGGACTCGTTTGGGGATATTTTAGATTTACGTTTTTATTACTTTTATCAAGAGAAATAACATAAAAACAACAGAAGAAAATATGAGACGATGATATAACCTCTCTTTCATGTTTTTTATAGGCTCAACCCGACACAAGAAAAATATGAGACGATGATATAACCTGTTTTCCATCTCTTTTTTTATAGGCCTAGCTCTTCGTGGAGAAGTGATTGAAGGGGTATAAATAAAAGAGATGTAGGAAAAGAGTTAAGGACAAAGATTTGCACCCGTTTAGAGACAGATTCATTAAGAGGTGGAAAGAAACGCAGAAGTGCAGAAGTGCGAAAGTCCTACAAAGCGAGGAGTACAGATGTAGAGAGAGTATAGTTTAAAAGGGTTTACTATCAAAAGGGCGACTTCGAAAGGGCCACCATCAAACGGGCGCATTCATAAAGGCGCCGTTAAAAAGAGCGCCTGGTTAAAAGGGCGCTGATCAAAAGGGCGCGCCAACAAAAAGGGCGACAATCGAAAAGGCGACAATGTCCACAGTAGTTCAAAGCCCAAGTTACATCAGAAGGAATTCCTACAAGGAAGTTGCCAAACGTCTCAAGACCGTAGTTGAAGATTACGGCAACAGAAACAACATGGATCATCTTAGAGGGATCGCTCATAATTACAACCTCAACATTTGATGTATCAAAATCTCAACCTGAACATTTTAATAAGAGTGTATCTTAATGCACACATTTCGATTTCAATTCCTCTTTCAATAACATTGCAATTCTTTCAGTAATTATACGATTTAAACCGATTTCAACAATTGTTTCAGTTATTATACAATTTACGACTTTTGATAGGATACCAACGGGGTTTACTATTCAATTGTTTCAGCTATTATACGATTTAAACCTATTTGTCGCCCTTTTGATTGCGCGCCCTTTTGTTCAGCGCCCTTTTGATCAGCGCCCTTTTAACCAGGCGCTCTTTTTAGCGGTGCCTTTTCGAATGCCCCCTTTTGATGGCCGCCCTTTCGAAGTCGCCCTTTTGATAGGATACCGTTTAAAAGAGAGGTGTACAAGAGGTAAGAAGAGAGGTTAGTAAAGAGCTGCTCGAGAGATGGAACAACAGAGAGGTAAAAAGTATGGTACAAGGGGATTTGCACAAAGAGGTACACAAGTAATACGTGGAGAAAAGCACGAAGAGGCATAAAGATTAAAGAGATATGGATGTAGACTGCAGAGTTGACGATAGGCAATATACACACACGTCTTGAGACAGTGGAAGCAGGCAGGAAATATAAATGGAGCATAAAGTGTATACAAAGAGAGGTACACAAGAGGTACATATAGACTAGAGGTATAAAACATGCATATACACAATGGTATAAAAAGAGATACAGATAGAGGTATAAAAAGAAGTATAAACAGAGGAATAAAAAGAGGTAGGCTACAGATAGAGGTGTCAAAGGAAGTATGCAAATAGGTATAAAAAGAGGTACATATAGAGGAATAAAAGGAAGTATACACAGAGGTGGCAACTGCGCAATAAACTGATTTGATTTGATTTGAGGTGCAAAGAGGTACAAAAAATAGATACAGATAGAGGTATAAAAAATAAATATACACCGAGGAATATAGAAAGAGGGAGAGAGATAGAGGTATATGCATCGAGTGGTACAACTAAAAACGGATCAGTCGATTTAGCAAACATGAGTTACGTCTGAGCAAATGTTGGCAGAAATGATCGAAACCTTGAAACTTCAGGAGACGGTGATTTTCAATCGATTACCAATTTCCAGACCGTGACATGTTTTATTCTGGTGTTTATTTAGCTCCAGTTCGGAAGATTCGCCTGGCAACTGCATGCGCATGACAACATCACTGACAAAGGGACTTTAACAAACACTCGTTCAAAGTCTCGTTTTGCGAGAATGGGAAATGGAAAGAGGGTAGGATGGAGCGATGGCTGGATGGAGAGAGATAGACGACGAATGACGGAATGGAAGAATGAAGGGAAGGGTGGAGAGAGGGAAGGAGGAGAGAGGAAATGAAGGAAGCAGCGATGGATGAAGGGAAGAAAAGAGGAAAAAAGCATATCAAAAGAGGTTTCAAGAAATGGAGAGGAAAGATGGAAGATGGAAGGAGGAAGAGTGGATATAGAGAAGGAGGAAATGATGAAAGGATAGACGATGGGTAGAACAAGAAGAGGGAAATGGAAAGAGAGGATATGGAGAGGGAAAAGGATGCATCCATGAGGAAATGGACAGAAGAGATTCAGGAGAAGAAAAACGGAGAACAGGATGATAAGACGGAGAAAAGGAAGAGGGACAGGAATAGACAGAAGGACTTAGAGATACAAATATGGCGAGGAGAAGACGGTTAACCATCATGCAGCCCATCCCAGTAAAAGACATCGAACGATGAATAGGGGAGGGACAGAGCGAGCGAACCTGTCCCAAGTGGCGCGCAATGTGCGTCAGTGCCCGTTGTCATTGTTATTATTATTATTGTTACAATTATTGTTATCATTATTATTATTACTAAAATTATTATTATTATTATTACTAAAATTATTATTATTCTGTATTTAATAAGCACCACTACCTAATGACGAAGCATCAGTCGATGGCGCTGGGCAGTTGTGAGTGACAGATTTGCTCAATGTACCTACACAGAGTAACCGTCTCAGAAGAGGAGGATCGAACCCGTACCCTTCGTACGTCTATTCGGCTGTTGTGTTCCACTGAGTTCACTGAGTCTGAGTTCATTTCGTTCAGTCTCTTCGATGTCGTTAGGGTCCACTAAACCTGAGACGGATCAGTTTCAACTTGTTTACATATATATTATGGCAGTCTGGCTCTCTCTTCTCTGAATCACGATTTCTGGCAACGGTTTCACTTGAGGCAACGAACGACGGACAATGCAAATGAGGAGGACTACGGGCTCCTCTTGTTTCCATGGAGACGAATCGGAGGAGGAGTGGGATGAGGAGGAGGAGGATGGATGGATGAGGAGCGGGATGAGGTGGAAAATGAGGAAGAGGAGATGCAAGATGAGGAAGGAAGGGAGGATGAAACATAGGAATCGGTATCTAAACAGCCGGAGGATTCGGAAAAGGAGGAACGGAAGGTTGAGCAGAAGGGTAGGAGGAAAAAAGAGAGAGGAAGGGTAGGAGGAGGAGAAGGAGAGGGAGGAGGAGAAGGAAGGAAGGAGAAGAAAGGAGGAGGAGAAGGAGGAGGAGGAAAGATGAGCAGAAGGGTAGGAGCAAAAAAGAGGAAGGGTAACAGGAGAAGGAGAAGGAAGAGGAAAAGAGGAGGAAAAGGAGGAGGAGGAGGAGGAATCCAAATAGGAAGAGGAGGACTTGTAGGAGGAAAAACTGCATGGAAGAAGAAAGAGGAAGGGAGGAAGAGAAAGGAAGAGAAGGAGCAGTAGCAGAAGGAGGAAAGTAAACACGGAGAAATAGGAGCAGATGAGGATTGAATCCAGACAGTCCATCGCTTTTTCCGGCGACCAGAAAAATGTTTACGAGACAAATATCAGTTTCATATCGACTGCCATTCTCTCTGTCTGTCTGGCTGTCTCGTTCTGTCTGTTTCGTTCCGTGTATCTTGCGGTCCTTCTGTCTGTATAAGTCTGTCTCGGTACGTCTGCCTATCGGTCTCCATGTATTTGTCTGTCTGTTTGTCTGTCTGACTGCTGTCTGTCTGCTTGTCACAGATTATCTGCCCTAGTCTATCTGTCTTTCTGTGTTTCTGTGTTTCTATCTATCTGTCCGTTTGTGTGTGTCTCTCTCTCTCACTCTCTCTCTCTCTCTCTCTCTGCTCTCTCTCTCTCTCTCTCTCTCTCTCCTCTCTCTCTCTCTCTCTCTCTCTCTCTCTCTCTCTCTCTCTCTCTCCGTATCTCTCTCTCTATGTCCAGATCTGCATCCTGTATGTCCAGATGTCATCATGTCGCCTAGCATGTCATCATTTAACGATCGGAAAACAGACTCTGTATTTGATCTGAATCTATGGCTTGCTTCACAGAGGAGCATCCTAATTCCCACCCAGATAGAAAAACAGAACAAAAGCGATTGTCCTTCCTCCTGGAATCGTCATCACCCGATGGCTAATTGTATCGACAGAAACCTCCATCAATGTCGAGTTCTGTGGACTCAAGTAAATGAACAAGTTATGACATGGATTAGATGGATCCCGAATGGGCTCTGACCGAGTCCCATATGGACTCTGTACGTGTCCCATATTGAAATATGAGTCCTATATCGGTTCAATAATAAGACGACTGGTTCCGGTAGGCTTTCTTCCGGATTCCTATAAAAGCTTCGAACAGCTATGTCAGAGCGCAGACTCCCGTCTCTTCTCGGCCATAATTAACGACCCTGCTCATGTACTACATGGACTGTTACCCCCGGAAAAAACCAGGTATATACTCTATGCGTCATCATGCCCATAACAGAGTTATACCCCTTGCTGATAGTTTGGCCCGTAGAACATTTATCATTAGGATGCTTTACTCTAGACCAAAACATTATTGTACACTGCACAGTTTGAAATACAATAGAAAACTAATGTAACATTTGAGATCATACAGGCCACTGTAGAATGTAAACCAAAATGCGGTTAGCTATTGGTACAAAAAAGGATATACCTATTTACTTACTTACTGTATGTTGTTGGCAGTGGTTTCTTAGAAATAATCCCCAGAAGTAGTTATATATATCCTTTTTTCAGCGCCACCACTTAAGCCGGGTCGCACGTGTTTGGCTCTGGAAACGATGCTCCGGCCTCCATGTGCTTAAGTTAAATCGTAAACATCCCATCAAGTGTTTCTCCAGTAATTTCACAAAAGGCTCCATCGAACTCCGCTGGAGTGTAGCGAGGGGCGGCCACAGCCATGAAAACGTCGACGGTCCATCCGGTCGGAATTACTGCTCCACATCGACTTATATATATATATATATATATATATATATATATATATATATAATTATATATATATATATATATATATATATACTGAACATAATCACAAAAAAAACCTCAGTGTTTGAGACTATTTCCGATATATAACAATAAAATAAACCACGGAGAGAACAAAAACCAAAGAGAATAAACTTTGATTTTGATGGCATTTTAATCTCAGTGCGACTGAGAGTGTTTCATCAGAATCTCTCCCTTTTAATGGGGATATAGTAACATGTATGTGCGTGAGTGAGAGGGAGAGGGGGAGAGAGAGGCAGACAGAGACAGATAGACAGATAGAGAGAGGGGCACCATTTTATGAAGTCCATGTGTGAGTGAATGTGTTTCGGTGTGAATGTTTGCACAGACTGCAGACTGATCATATTCCGAAGAGGATTGCCATCCTCTGCACTCACTCCGTAATCTGTTCGTCTACATCTGTTCGTCTGTCCGTCTGTCTATCTGTCTGTCCGTCCGTCCGTCTGTCTGTCTCAGCCTCTGTCTCTATCTAAATGCTTCAGAAGACGAATAAGCCACTGGAATGCTTAATTGCCCATCATTCATGGCATCTCTTAAAAGCTAAACTACTCCACAAAACAACTACAATTCTTGCACTTAAGAACCTCTGCTTCAATTAACCCACCACCTCTAACCGAATGGTGCACTGCAACCAATCTTCACAGCCAGATAACTTCTCCATCAGCCACGCTAATGTCTGGCGGTTATCAGAGATGACGACCATGATTTTATTAGAAGTGTGGGCGATAATTGGGAAAACTGTGTAACATCTTACGCCATCTGTCGATGCCAGGTGTTACTATAGACGAATGCTTCCTTCCGCAATAATTACAGAACCAGATGATTACAGACAGACTGACTGATGAAGTGTGTAGGCTATCTGGACATTTATGAAGAGCATTTGAAGAATTCGTTTGAACATACTTATATATATATATATATATAGGCCTACTGTATATATGTGTGTATATAAATGAACGTGATGTGATCGTAAGAGTGTGATTTGAGGATACGTATGCGTCATATTGAATGTGTGTGTGCGTGTGTGCGTGTGCGTGTGGGCGTGAGTGTTTATTTACAGTTAGCAGAACAATTGAGACTCGAGTCGTTGATTTTTCTCATTTTGTATTGGTGTTGGTTTTGGTTGAATGGTATTTCATATATATATATATATATATATATATATATATATATATATATATCCACACAATGTATGAATGGATGAAAATGCATATTATGAATAGGCCTTTGTGTGAATATCGGTCTGCAATAACGTTATTGATAATCAATGTCTAGATTATGAACACTCTATTAGGCCAAAGAGGCCAAACAACAACCAAACGATACAAAATGAGAAAAAGAGAAGAAACATAAAGCATTAATTATACGAGGAGGGGCGTTTGCCTCGGGGTGGATTTTGTGGGTTTTAGGGTGGGTTGGGTTGGGTTGGTCGACGTGACGAGGAGGCTGGTCTAATATTAGCAAAGGGACTTGGAGGCATCAATTGTCGATCCAATCTATGGGTTGCTGCAACTGTATCTGTCTCTTTCTGTCTGTCTGTCTGTCTGTCTGTCTGTCTGTCTGTCTGTCTGTCTGTCTGTCTGTCTGTCTGTCTGTCTGTCTGTCTCTCTCTCTCTGTTTCTCTCTCTCTCTCTCTCTCTCTCTCTCTCTCTCTCTCTCTCTCTCTCTCTCTCTCTCTCTCTCTCTCTCTCTCTCTCTGGTTATCCAGATCTGCTTCCCGTCGCTATATGTCATCATTAATTTCGTGAATTTTGGCCTGGAAAATGATCGGATACATTTAATCTGGATCTATGTCTTGCTTCACGGGAGAGCAGCATCCTAAAATAGAAACAGAACAAAAGCAATCGTCCCGTTCGATAGGAATCATCTTCCGAATGCTAATTGCATCGACAGAAACCTGCGTCAATATCACGTTCCGTGAATGCAAGTGAATGTAATTGTATTATGGATTATATGGGACCCATATGGGCTCCGACCGGGACCCATATGGGCTCCGACCAGGACCCATATGAGCTCCGACCGGGACCCATATGGGCTCCGACCGGGACCCATATGGGCTCCGACCGGGACCCATATGGGCTCCGACCGGGACCCTTCTGGGATCTGACCAGGACCCATCTGGGAATATAAGTCCTATTTTCGTTCCATGCGGGCATGCAGGAAGTGTGCCCATAGAAATAATCCGCAGAAGTAGTTATATAATTATCCTTTCAACTCCACTACTTAAGTCGGGTCGCACGTGTTTGGCTTTGGAAACGATGCTCCAGCCTCCATGTGCCTAAGTTTAATCGTAAACATCCTATCAAGTGTTTCTCCAGTAATTTCTCTGGGGCGGCCACAGTCATTAAAACGTCGACGGTCCATCCGGTTGGAATTACTGCTCCACATCAACTTAATTTTCGAAAAGAATCTGCATCGGCTGTGAACTTCGTAAGTGGCAGTTCTGGGTCAGAGTGCTACTAGACCTGACGCCCACACGACCCCAGCAGCTGATGTTTCCAAGTGGCGCCTTATTAGTTATTTAGCACTGAATCATCGGCGATGAGATTCCTACAATCTCAGTGTTTTCGTACATACTCACAAGTGTTTCCATGGCGACCGTCTGGCCTTCTTGATCCCACTTATTTATCAGGATTTTCGCCGCCTGTATATATACTTACAAGGTAAGTAGCAGACAAAATAAATGTCTGTGAGGCTATATTGCTGGTAATTTCATTAACAGCTCGGAGGCTATTTAGCCTAAGGTCACTAAGACACCCCCTCTATCCCTCTATTTAACTAGAAGCAGAAACAATTCTTCTATAAATTTCTAGTTTTTTTATAATCTGGTTTCTGTTTCACAATTTCGGCGAGCATATGACTCCTGCTGTAATGCAATATCTTTACAATGCCCATTGTTTTGATTTCAGTGTAGTAGTCCATCGACTTATATACATGTATTTATACTGAACATGATCAGAAACTAAGCCTCTGTGTTTGAGGCTATTTCCGGCTAACTGCCTACTTCCATATCCGGCTTCAAGGGTAGTACTACGGTTGCCGTGGAAACCATCGATACAGCCATTTCTACACACATCGTGAGCTGCACAGAAGTACATGCGTGCATATTTCTACATAGACATACAAGCACACTCACACACAAGCACACTCTCATACAAAAACACTCTCACACAAAAACACTCTCACACAAAAACACTCTCAGACAAAAACACTCTCACACAAAAACACTCTCAGACAAAAACACTCTCACACATGTACGCACATTCAAACACAAGCACACAGTGCACGCCCCCGGAAACACGCACTCATTCGGAGTTCCGTATGAGTCGTGCACGACGTAAATTGAAGTTGATCCAGGTCCAAATGCAGGTTTAATGAGACTGGTAAATTTAGACATCCCTTTAGGAACTGATCTGGTGCCTGGTTATATACTGTGTCGCATTGTGACCTTATATATAATCCTCAGAACCAGGGATTTCATTATATCCGTCCTTCCCACGAAACATCTCGACCTGTTGAAAGCCTGTGTCGTGTATCATCTCTATCTCCGCCTATTATATATATGTATTTATATATATATATATATAAAATATATATATATATAGGCTTATTTCATTATAGACGCTGTCTCCGTATAGTACCTGTAACAAGTTGCGACCTGTCAGCTTGGTGTTGTGAATAAACGAAATTGATTGATTGATTGATTGATTGATTGACTCGTGTTATTTCAGTCTTCGCCAAGGAAGCTGTCAACCCACGCGTTCCGCTCGCTGTCCGATATAAAGGACGATTGCTACATGTATTATAGGAGACAATGAAAGAAACGACGGATTGAAACAAAACGAAAGAGAATTAACGTTGAATTTGATGGCATTTTAATCTCATAGTGTGACTGTGAGAGGGTGTTTCGTTATAATCTCTCCCTTTAAATGGAGGGTTTTCCGAAGGGTTCTATATACGGTCACCATGCGATGCCAAGTCTTGTCGAAATCTAACAGACTGACGGACAGACACACGGACAGAGAATAGAGAGAGAGATACGCAAAGACAAACAGATAGAAATACACAGGCATTGAAACAGAGACAGAGACAGAGAGAGGCAGACAGAGTGAAAGAATGGGACGCAGAGAGCGGCACAGATACGCAATTATGTATGTGTGTCTCTTTCTGTCAGCCTCTGCCTCTGTCTATCTATATGCTTCAGAAGACAATTAATTTCTTGCAATGCTTAATGGTCCGTCATTCATGGCATCCTCTTAAAAGCCGTGATATCTTAATTGAGCCGGTATATACCATCTAACCCAGTCCACAAGTCACTAAGACGCTTGCACTAAAGAACCTCTGCTTCAATTAACCCATCACCTCTAGCCAGCCATCTAGACATTTATGAAGAGTATTTGGAGTATTCGTCTGAACATTGATCGTATACGAGTGTGATTAAAAGATATATATATGTGCGTGATATTGAATGTGTGTGTGCGCGAGCGCCCGCGTTTTGTGCATGTTTGTGTTCTGCAGTTAGCTGAACTATTGAGACCCGAGTCTGCGCTTTTTATTTTTTTTTATTGACTTTGGTTCTATGGGATTAGGCCTATATATATATTATATGCCTACATGTATGCATGAATGAATATGTATTTTAAAGAATACTCTACATATAAGAATATAACGTTATAGATAATCTATATAAATATTATGTCTAGATTATAGGGAGGGGAGTTTGCCTCAGGCCCTCGGGGTGGGTTTTGGTTGGTGGATTTTTTGTTTGTATGGTTGACGTGACGAGGAGGTTGGTCTGATATTCCGATATTGGCAAAGGGACTTGAAGGCATCAATTGTCGATCCAATCTCTATGGGTTGCGGCAACTGAGCCAGCTCGCGGTACATACACACACACACACACACACACACACACACACACACACACACACACACACACATATATATATTCACCTATAAATCATGACTAATATCGGAGCTTTTCTCGAACTGTCTATATACTTGGAAATAATATCATCTCATCTGAGAGGAGACAGACAGACAGAGAAAAAGAGAGAGACGCAGACAGACAGAGACAGACGGACAGACAGACAGACAGACAGAGACAGACGGACAGACGGAGAAGATATTCTGCGCAGTCGGATCGATGTTATTTCAGAAAAGACAACAGAGGAATCGATGTCTGTCATTGCAAATTGAATGTCACCCACTCTAATGTCCATTGTGTCCGGAGACGGGAGGGAAGCGGGTTAAAATGGAAAATGCAGAGTGGGAATGCATGGAAGCACGTTTTTGTCCCCGCTTCACTGTCTAATGTCCAGCCACAATCATGGTCGTAGGTTCGATCCCTGGTATACGGGAAGGAAACTGCATGGTATGCATGCGTGTTTGTATGAATACGGAAAAGCTGTGTACACGGACAGGAGAGGCACTATGGGGTCGAGTCAATATTGGTTGAAACGATATAAGGGAGGTGAGGGTGAAACAGGGGGTAGATTGGGGAGGATGGGTTCGAGTCAATGTTGACAGAAATGGCGCTGAAGAGGAAGATGGAGTTAGGAGAGACGAGAGGAGAGATGGGGAGGAGAGGGTTGAGGAGGGCAGATGAGGGGCAGGGGAGGGGAGATGGCTATATTGTACTATACCTATAATCAGAGTCCATCTTCCGCTAACAAGCCATAACTCCTCTTCCTCGGCTCGTGCTCTGGTAGTGCCAGTCCAAAGCCGGGAGAAAGAAGGAGGTCGACGACGACGTCAATGGCCCTGGCAGCCATAAGAAGTCGTTAAACACAGGAGACCATTACCAACAGACGAAGGCTCAAGGTCACACAACTCCACACGTGACCCGAATCCAGACAAAGGCTCATAAAATCTGCTCCAGTCGCCAAGGAAACTCCTGGAGTATTCCGCTGCTATAGCGTACAGAACCTGGAGTGGAGTCGAAAGCCAAAGTGTCGTCCTCTGTGTTTTATTGAGCCACATTAAATCGCTGCGACGGTTATTATTTCAGGCTATATTATCAAGTGTTAGTTTCAATGCATAGCCCCACTGTAATCTGTTATTATCGCCCCTTGGAGACGTAATTATTTTGATTTGCAGCCCCTCGTTCGGCAGTTTCAAGTTAATTCTCCGCGATATTCTCCGAAATCTTTGCTGCGACAAAAAGACGCAAAAGGAATCTTTTGGGAAAATAATCCGAGTCCATTTCTATAGTCACACAACGGAATAACATAACATTAAGGCAATGACGAATGTTACGAGCAAGGAATCTACATATTAACGAGCAATGGAAACTTGTTAAAATAATTGTAAATCCGCTGCATTCTTACCCACAGGTGTCGCCCCACTTCAGCCTTAATGTTCGATTTTAGAGATCATATTTTAATTTTCCACAGTCAACAATAATTATTTGTAGAATTTTCTACACAAGAGTGGTGAAAATGAATGCATTTGCTATACTGACCCACTTAGCTACATTAGTTAGATCGTATAGATTGCGTCCCATACGCCTCTGTGTTCGCGGTTTGCATCTCAAAGGTGGCTTATTCAGAGATTTAATTTCGGGCTAAAGCACGGTCCGTGCACGGGGACCTTAAATGGCGTGGCACACATTCAAAAGGGCAGCGGCGGTGAAGGATCTCACCCGATCAATTCATTTAAAAATGAACAAGGTCAAGGCCATATACGATCGCTATACAAAAATAATGTGGACATTTACATTTTATGCAAACAAGACGACGTGATGTATTTCCTGACCGTTAGATGGCCTCGCTCAAAAGTAGTCACAAGACATTAATTAAGGGCTGTCGTCCAGTCCTGTGTATCTGCGGACCTTGTTTGCCATCAGGTACACGTTACCGTTTCCCAGACAAGCCGTAGACAAGGCGTCTAAACCAACGACCTCTTATATATAGCGACGAATTCTTCTCAGGCAAAGGAAGTTTGTATTAATAGACGACGAAATCTCGGATAGCGACGGAGAAGAAGGAGATTCGGTCGTTGGGTGGGGGGGGGACGCCAAGGGAGCGATAAGAAACGTTGTTTTTCGTACGAAATATAAATCAAGTCTCGTGTGACCTTATCTTGGTTGCCATGACGTCGGTTTCCAAGCGACCATTACCACGGAGAATGGGTCTGTTCAGTTGAATAAATAGGTCTACATGCATAGGCTACATGTGGGGCACGGTGGCCGAGTGGGTGGAGCGCTCAGCCTGTTACGAGGAAGGTAGCGACCTTGAGCGAGTCTTTGACTCACAACAAACATCAAGACAAATATCAAGAGAGACAGACAGAAGGCAGACAGACAATCGCATCGGGATGTTTAACAGTAGGTATGGCAAGTTTTGGTAGAAATAACAGGAAGCTATGTTTCTTACTTAAAACGTAGGCCTACAATCACAATGCTGGCACATTGAGCAATTTCGTAAAACCCAAACACATAACACCAGCGAATTTTTCGTCTAGTCGAGAGATGGTCGAGCAGTAGAAATGAAAGAATGTAAAATAAATAAATAAAATAGTGTAGTGGTAACACCACTGGCGTGAAGAGCAGTAGGTAGCGGGATATGTTCGTTTAAAATTGTATTACTCTCTAATATATCCTTATTTAGCTTATTGTAATCTAGTGTGGGCCTCAACCTACACTACAAGGTTACATAGACTGATAACTTTGCAAAAACGGGTGATTCGTATAGTGGCTGGTACTACTTATGGATCTCATACCAACCCTCTATTTGTTAACTTTAAAGTATTAAAATTAGAGCAGCTCAGGCTGTACCAAATCGGTGAATTTATGTACAAGTACAACCGAGGCCTACTACCTCCAGTGTACAAGGGATTCTTTAATCTCAGAGGTTCACTCCCACTTAACAAGAAACTCCGTAAATTATAGAAGTGTCTTTGCCCGCTCTAACACTCGTCAGTTCTCAATAAAATCTATTGGTGCCACTACCTGGAATAAAATTCCTCAAGAAATCAGAAAATCTCCCTCACTTACACTGTTTAAGAATAAGCTTCGCACTTATTTAGTTGAAGGTGATTATTAATGCTTTGATGTATTAATCTTTTATTTCCATGTGTTTAACTGCACTTCCCACTCATTCCTTTTACTTTCGATATTTAGTTTAAATTAGTTAAGGTTAGTTAAGATTTTTATGTTAATCAAGTCACCAACTGTTATACTTAGTAAAGCATCTTTCGGTCGCCACATATTCTATTGAAATTACATAGAGGTGTCCCTACTTAGCGGGATCTTTGATCCCTTCAGGGCCTTCCCTTGTGGCATTCAACAATCCATACTTAAAAGTGCAATCTGATTTGTAATATTATTGTTTATCGTTGTTTGGCTACAAATAAACGATTGATTGATTGATTGATCGCTGCGTGAAGAGCAGTAGGTAGCGGGATCGCTACCCGTACCCTCCCTAAAGGTCCACTCAGCCTATCATTCGCGAGATGGCGCGTTGGTAAAATGAGATGTAGGACGTGATGAACGCCTTGCATGGCTGCCGTATACAGTTAAATTCGACTCCTGTAATAACTTGTGATCATCCGTTCATACTGATTTGTAATCACACTGCGTAATTGTGAGTTTGAAAATATTAAACGAAGATTATTATAGAAATAAGAACATTAATTTTGGAACAGATTAAGAGCCGAAGTCTCTACCTAGTTAACCATCGTTCGTTATCGCATGACGTCATTCTTGACGCAATTGCTTCAATTTTTCAAATTCTTGCGTCGTCGAAGCGGAAGACAAAACGGAGACAAAAAGAATTATTTTGCAATTAATAGAGAAATAATTATAAATTAAAAGAATTTGCGAATATACTAGCATAGAAAGTGCTATAAGATCACGATGGACATTTTTCGAAGGTTAGGCAGCGGTATTTCGAAGCTTTCTCTCCATAAGAAGAAAAATTCATCCAAGTTAAGATCAACGAAAGGTCGAAGGTACGAAGCGAGGTCGGATGGATTGACCTACAACAGTCCGTTTGGGGCGTCCTTCCGTCATGACCCCTCTGACCTCTCTGGCATAGCGTTTGTTTCGCCAGAGACATTCGTTAACCGCCGCAGCCGCCTGGAAGACTTTGATGACCTCGAAGGCTCAGACAGTTCGTTTGACAAGCCCTTCTTGGACCAGTCGAGCAGGGACGACCTTGGGGATGGTGGGTCTGAACGGACGAGGTCGAAGTTCAGAACTTCTTACTGGAAGCCTGACCATGCCAGAAGAGGCAGCGGACCAGAAAGCAAAATTGAAAAAGAAGAGGTTCGTACAGACCTTAAGTTTAAGCTTGTTAGGAATTAAGGTTTTATATTAAAAAGTTTTAACTTTTACGCAGTCTTTCAGCACAAATGTCTTTATCTTGAGAAATTTTAACTACCAATATTTTGATAAGTTTTAGTATCAGTTTTGTTTATTTCATCGGTCTTTTATATGGAGAAAAATGATCAGTTTTTTATTTCACTGTCCATTTCGCCAATACAGTTATTTAACCCGTCATTCCTATCTTTTCCCGTCTCCAGAACCTATTAAGAAGCGTCAGACAAGAGGAAATAAAATGTTGCATAGCAAAAGTAGGCCTAATTTTTGAAAAACCGTCGAGAATGCCTATGTAAAAACAATAATTGCTATCCAACTAAATCAAGGCACAGCTGTTGTTTATTGACTTAAATGAACCGATATTTAGGTGCTATTCTACATACACTGCAAACGTGCAATTGGCCTACTTTTAAAACTCTGTTATAACCATATTTACGACGTTCGGGCAACGATTATGCAGTTATCTTTCAGAAATGAGTTATGTTTATGTAAGGCATATGTCGTATTTCTGCAGATCATTTCTTACTGAAGCATACTGCAGGAATGTTAATATTTTATATAGATCTCTATCGGACGCGAAGGTTAATTTAATGCTGTCGGTCGTCTTCGAAGACTGACAGATCATTTCTAAAAATGATTTGCGAGACAATTATAAGTAAGAAATTAAGGGAGAAAATAAGTAAGCACGGTGATGCTTTATGCTCTGCATGACAGATGCATATAAATTTATGTCTGATTGCCATGGCATGTGATCTTTTAATTAAACAGGTTGTAACTTCAAAGTTATGATTATGACAATCATGGCAGTCAAGCAAATAACTGTACTAACTGTGTTGTAGTTGTTAACACGATTTGACATGCTCTGCACATAAACTTGTAATTAAGACAATATTTTGCAGTTATCGTTAGTTATATATTTTAAAACTTCAGAGGTTGCCTTGTTTCTCTTATTTTAGAGTTCCATGACAGTAGTAAATGGTTCAGAATCCATCGATCTAGAACCTTTGTCAGGAAGTCGACAGTCCCAGACTGTGAACGTCGTCGAATCACACCAAAGCCCCAAAACCTCTCGTGAATCTTCTGACCTTAAACTTCTTAATTCTACTGATAGAGGGATTGAACTTGGGGCGAAATTTCAGCCTCTGGACGCCAGTAACTGGCGAAGCTCCGACAGCAAAAAGCGAACCAACACAGACACTAATTTTCTGGGTGCGAATTTGGATTCGCTGAGGTCGTCCATTGAAGGGCTGATCGACTCTGGGCTACGGTTTCAGTCTTCCTATACGGTCGGTTTTGAACCAGGGAATGAGCAGACTGAAAGGTCGAAATCGCTACATCGATATCTGCGTAGCGAAAGTTCGACACAGAATCCTACCAGTGCAGCGTATAGTCGTGATTTGCCAGAGGTAGATGCCTGGAACATCGCTGATGTGGACACCTATTGCGGTCGGAAACGCGTTTCTGCTCAGTGTGAAAGTCTAGACAGCATACTAGGTCATCCAGACATTCCAAGTGACGCCAAAGAGACCGAGCACCCCTTTTCCCCCGTCGGCAAGCGAGGGTCCGTGCGAAGAAGGAGCAGCAGCCTGTCGAAAATCGATGCTTACAAGAAACACATCTCGGTCCCTCATTCAAAGCGAGGAAGCGACTTACCAGCGACTGAGGAGGCTGTGGAAGTTCTCCCGACGAAGCAGGGAGTCCCGGCAGACCAACAAGAACTCGGTTCGTTTCAACTGAATTCCGGGCTGGTAAAGAGTGTTCGTAAGCTGTCGGAACCAACTGGAAAGCGTCCGTTGGGAAAGCGTCCGTCTGAGCTTCGCAACAGGCGACTGGCTGTCATGCTGTGTCCACGACCATTTGGATACAGGAACACAGCTCATGATAACCATTCACCCTTCAGATACATCAGATTCTCAGATCGCAGGTCACCAGATTGCAGTGGCGAAGAATCCGAACCGATCAGATCTGACTCGACACGCGAATCAGAACTGTACACCGTCAACGGTCTACCAGATGCAGGCCTAGAACGCAGTGGCGATGAATTCTGCAAGTTGTCCTACTCGAAAAGCCCAAGGATAAACTCCGACGCAGTGAACAAGCAAATTATACCAGTAGGTCTTGATAAAGACGAATCACCTGCTTCAGTGATCTCTGGTCGTGAAAGTAGTGAAGAGGTTGTGCAGCCGATTCAGGCAACAAGGAATTTGATTCAAGACTGCGCTCAGATCAAGTCGCTAGACGTGCCTCAAAGGATCTGCAAGACTATTGCAATTGAGCCATGCATTGCAACGCAAACGGTCATGTCTGAAGCGAGTCTGACTTTCAGCTCAAGGGGCAGAGACTTAGAGAGACTGTCTTTGTCCAAGTCAGTCCATCAAAACTTCCCAACACAGCTCCAGCAAACCTCGAGGCCAGGTGATATCTGGTGGAAGTATCCTGATCTGGAAGAAATCAAGTCCTCTGAACCAGACAAAATGGCATTCATTCAGTCCCTCTCTAGCGATGATCTCTTTTTACAGGTACCTCCATCGATTTCCAGTATTACCATGACCAACCCACATCCTCCAGGTCGTTACCCACTTCAACCCAGGTTGAGCCAGGCTTCAGCAACCCCTCACGAGAATACAATAAACTTGGAACTTCCCTTCTCTTTCTCCAACAGCATCTTCTGCACGAAAGAAGCAATCCTCAGGCAGAGCAGGAAGGGATGGAGCAACAGGAGCAGCAGCCAGGACTTGGACTGACAGTTCCGTTACTATTTAAGTTCATGCTGAACAGATCAGTAGAACCCGGCGCAGGAACGGTTTGTGCACGGTATACACTAAACTGTTGTCAACATTTCTGAAAGCTCTGTCTTTACTCTGCTTTGGTTGGGCAGAGACTTTCTGAAAGGACACTCTGAACTCGTTCTCCTACTTTCCTTTATATTTTCTATTTTGTCAATGAATGAAACTCTACTTAAGACGATTACATTACGTTTTGATAAGTTTCGCTTTTTGATAAGTTTCGCTTTTTGGTAAGTTTCGCTTTTTGGTAAGTAAGTTTCGCCTTTTGATAAGTTTCGCATTTTCATAAGTTTCGCTTTTTGGTAAGTTTGGCTTTTTCAGTTGGTTTATCCACCAGAAACTGCCTCTCTGCATGGTTCAGGGTTTTGACCTGAATGCGGTTCGATTTAGGTGCGCCATCGGTTGATGCTTTGTACGCTATACACCGACACTATAGAAGTTGCTAATTACAATTACTATTACAATAAGTTTCACTTTGGTTGAACAAAAGAGAAATTCACAACACAAAATACCAAGACTGATTGAGCTTTATTTTGATTTTGTCTACTATACCTCAAGTAGTAGTTTTTCCGCCAGAACATTGATGTTGTAATACATGCATGTGTATGCCTATAGACTATCAAGACACACTTGCACGGCGCTGTACAATGTTACATTGCAATACTAAGCACAGTGTACTTAGATGTGATACATAATTATGTCTGGTCAGCTTATTTTTATCCATCTAGTTTAACTTGCGGGAATCTTGCTTGATTGCTTGCAATCTTGCTTGATTGATTGAGCCACAGGCTAAAAAGTCAAATCTTGCGACGACTAGTTCGATCACTTACAATCATTCAATCGTCGTGAAACTTGGCAGATAGACTCGCCCGCGCACACACTTCATTCTATCAAAATTTCAGCTCCCCAAAAGAGGCTAGCTTATAGAATCGGGGACTAAACTTTTCGAATCGGGGAATCCCCTTTTCCGATACGGAGCGTTGTGATTGGCCAGCGTTGCCATTGGCTGCAACAGAAACGGGTGCGGTGCCTGATTAAACGGACGCTATGTTGTAAAATGCTATATATTTGTAGAGGTAACTGCTTAATATGACGGATTATAGGATACTAGATGGATATAGTAAAAAACTTTGTTTTTACTATTGGTTCTTTTTATTATTGTCGTATTTCCACAGAGTAATTAATCCTTGGGATTAAGCCTCAACGTCGGTCAAAGCAGCTATTTCAGGCCAGTGCAATTCAAACTGTGTTCCATGGCCTGGAACCGGTCCGCGAGTGATTGGTAGCCGGGCTTAGGACTGACAACCGTAATCACAATTTTGATCCTATGCTCAAACAGAATATTAAAATGTATACACAGCGTAAAACATAAGAAATGAGAACACGACTCAGTTAATAGTTATCATATATCGTAAACAGTTATAAACCTGCAAGAGTAGCAGAAGCATAGTCGTAATATACAGTGACAATAATTATTATGAAATCTATAGTTTAATCTAACGTGTCCATATATATATATAGCACTGTTCTAGGCAATTTCCGTAGATTCAAACACGTTTCAGCTACATCAGCTTTTCATGTAAGCAACTTCATGTAAGAACTATTCAATATTATTATAATAGTGCAATAAAGAATTATTCTAAGATCCTTTTCTGACCATATTCAGCCTAGGGCTGCCTACCTCCATATAATGAATACTTCACAGAAACTGTGGTTCGATGATAAGAGCAGAAAATGCAATAATACAATTACTACTAACTAAGCTGTCATCTAATTACTAATATTATTACTTATTTTATATATCACTGGTTAATGTTCCAGAAACACGATAAAATAGAGAAAATTATGTTACAGAAAGTCTCATTATTTATTTATGTTGAAAGGCAAAATAATGATTAACAAGCTAATAGTTATTGTAAAAAAAACCCAATAAATTCGTGTAAAATTTATATATAATTTTATAGACTCGAAATGCTTTCCTGAAGGCGTTAAACCTGCCATTAGCCATGTATGGCTTGCTAATGGCTCTACTTTCTTCGCAGGTGGTGTTATGTAGATTTCAACACGCCGTTGCTTTGTTAGTGAGGCGCAGAGAGTCCATCTGACCGATTAGCTGTTCCAAAGTGTTCTCGAACTTTTCTGCCTCTGCGCCATTTGCGAACTCAACTGCGCTGGCTTCCCGGCCCAACTGTCCGTGAGAAGACACCTGGATGGTGTATGTCTCGGGATCCAGGGTCAGGGGTTCAAAACGCGAGTCGGGTGTCAGATGTTCGAACTCCTCGTCCCACTCGAAGTATATTTCGGACGTATTTTCGTTGTCTTCTTTGCCTATGAGGACCTTGATAACACCTGATCCAACTCTTTGAGTTCCTCTATAGGTGTCTGCTTCGTGATAGAAGAGAACTTCCGGTTCAACGGTTTCCGGTCTTGACCAATTTTGGATTGGATGGCTTCTGATGTCTGGAAAGGGTATCCTGGTTGAGTTGTGCCCTGCCCCGTTTTTTCTCATTGTGATTGGATAGTTACTGGTGTCTGGTTCTGACACATTTTGTCTCATCGTGATTGGATGGCCACTGGTGACTGGAAAGGGTGTCCTGGTTGAGTTTTGCTCTGACCAGTTTTCTCTCATTGTGATTGGAGGGCCATTCATGGAGAATCTAGATGACCCAGTTGTCACTTGCTCTGCTTTACTCTGGTTCATTCTCTCTAGAGGGGTGCTAGTGCTGACAAGAGAGGTTCTTAATATAGCGGGCGGTGGTTGTTCTCCTCTTCTACCCTGGTCAATCTGATTCCAAAGGAAACTCATCTTAGGCTCCGATGCAGTGGACATGTCCGAAGGAGCAGGCTGCCTTACGATGCTGTCGACACCGCCGACTGACGGATGGGAAGTGAATCTAAAATCCTGCAAACCACTGAATGCGCCTCCATTACTGCGACTGCTCGAAAAGGCCGCACGCTGACCTTCGAAGGTCGTCTCTTGAAGCCCTGGTCCGTGATCCTCAAGGACTGTAAACGAGATCTCCGGAACACTGTCCTCAGACCACGTGGCATTTCCGTTCGTTCCGCGAGGGAGCGATCCATTCACAACCGTATCCACTGCAGCTTCGTTCTCGTCGATATTACGACGATCTATTATCTGAGGAACAGTATCGTAATGCTCCATTGTAAACTCATATTCCTCATCCGCCTCATCATTTGGAACAGTAAACAGCTTTGTTTTGCCTTCGTAGTTTGCTCTCATCTTTTTACCTCTGGGTTTTGTGCCGCTGTTAGTCACCACTGCGTTGTCAGTCCCCTCTGCCACTTGATTCAATTCCATTGCTACCAGTTTTGTTAGCCGATCTAAGATGGATTCCGATTCCTCTCTGCTCATCTCATTCTTCTCATCTGTGGTTCTGCTGTATAGAATCTCAAGCTGCTTCCACTCCTCCGTCTCTTCCCCGTTTTCAGTCTTATCTACTACATCATCATTCCATAGTGCAGCTTCCGTATCTGCAATTTCTCCTTTGTTTTCCCTGTCTTCGATATTCTTCTCATCTTCTGTCTTCGTATCCTCACTTCCCACTTCCACTCGACTATTGTCCACTTCAACATCACAATTCACCTCGGCAGTTCTGTAAATATCTACTTTCTCATTCTCCGGATCCCTCCTCACACCGTACCCATCACACAATTCAGGTCCACTGTTATCATCTTCCTCCTCCAAATAACCGTCATCCGAATCAGTTTCCTCTAATCGTCCAAGAACTTCCCAAATCGATTCCTCTCCCAGAAGCTCCTCCAGTTCCTTGGACTCTTCGAATGTCAGCAACATTGTCTGCCAACTCTCTGAGAAATCTTTCGCTTCCCGTTCTACTTTCTGCAGGCGACGTCCAGAGTTTATCGAGACGAGATGAGCCGGCGACGCTTTCTCCAGACACCTCGCCATCGTCGTGCGGAAGGTTTCCAGATCTTCCACTTGCCGGTTGGCTGCCCGTGTCACACTGTCACATATATCGTATCGCTCACTCACTTTGTCTTCCAGTTTGTGGAGGAAATCATCCGCCGAACGGGCCACGAGCTCCTTCGCTATGCATGACCCATTTTCCAGCTCATCTTCCACCTGATTTGCTCTTCTGATCAACTGTCGCTCCTCGCGTTCAAGACGTCTAAGAAATTCTGTTCCGAGATAGATTCGTTTGCGAAGATCGTCGATCGTTTTCCACACGAATTCTTCCATTTCCGCTTTCACTTCGTCGATAGGTTCAACCTCTTTACACCTGTCGTGATTCTCGGAGTAGCACAACTCACAGAAACATTCATCACACTGACGACAGTACAGCTTTTCCGTTTCCTCCACATGTACCTTACAGAACCTTGAAGTTCCTCGCATTAAGTCACGTGGTTTCCTGACCTCTTCGGCGTTTCCGGTTATGAGACTATGAGAAGCGGCGAACCGGAAGTGCGTGTGATTGTAGGCGCATGCGTGGCAGAAGAACTCCTGGCAATCCAAACAGTAGGAGCTGACAGGGTGGTTGTAGGGGGCGCATCCATCGCCCTCTGTAGGACACCCAGCGCACGGCTCTTCTTCGGTGGTCGATTGACGGAGGATCTTGTTGATGTCCAGAATCATTTTTCCGAAGATGCTACTCTTTGGAAGCAGGTCGAGAGTTTCGTTGAGTGCGGTCTGCTCCAAACAGTCCGGACAATGCACGACACCCGTCGAGTGGGAGTGCTGGCCGAGAGATTCGAGGCATCCGAGGCAGAACGAGTGAAAGCAGCGAAGAAGTCTCGGGTTCGAATTCTCATCGGTGCAGTGGAAGCAATGACCCGAATCGGATTCGGTTCGTTTCACAGGAACAGAAAACATGGCTCTGAATAGACGCTGAAAATCAGACAAAGGCGTTTATATCTATGGATGTGTCTACATGTATGCATGCATGTGTGTATGGCATGTATTTACATCCTCTCTGATATTCTGAAACCCTCTGTGATAGCGTGACACCCTCTCTGATATCCTGCTGCCATTCTCTCCGATACATGTGCACCCTCTCTGACATTCTTACACCCTCTCTGATATCATGGCACCTCCTCTGATATTCTGACACCCTCTCTGATATCCTGCCATTCTCCCCGATACACCCTCTCTGACATTCCGACACCCTTTCTGATATCTTGACACCCTCTCTGATAAAGACATAAAGCACCCGTGTCCCCAAGTAAAGGAGGTGCTCATTTCTTCCCTTCGGTTCTTAGCATTTGACGACTGCTAAGGTCCTGCATATTGCCCACTGCATCGCATTAGTATAATTAGTAGTAGTAGTGGCGTAGTAGTTCTGGAGTGCTGCTTTAAGAATTTCCTTAATAAATAAAAAAATTAGTAAATAAATAGCAGCAGCAGTAGCAGTAGCAGTAGAAGCCGTAGTAGTGGGGTGGTGGCACCGTGGTGGTGATAGTGGTAGTGGTAGTGAGTAGTGGTAGTGGTAGTGGTAGTAGTGGTGGTAGTGGTGGTGGTGGTGGTGGTGGTAGAGGAAGTGGTGGTGGTGGTGGTGGTGGTGGTGGTGGTGGTGGTGGTAGTGGTGGTGGTAGTGGTAGTGGTAGTGGTAGTGGTAGTGGTAGTGGTAGTGGTAGTGGTAGTGGTAGTGGTAGTGGTGAGTGGTAGTGGTAGTGGTAGTAGTAGTGGTAGTGGTAGTAGTAGTAGTAGTAGTAGTAGTAGTAGTAGTAGTAGTAGTAGTAGTAGTAGTAGTAGTAGTAGTAGTAGTAGTGGTGTAGTGGTGGTAGTAGTGTAGTAGTAGTGGTAGGTAGTAGTAGTAGTAGTAGTAGTAGTAGTAGTAGTAGTAGTAGTAGTTGTCGTAGTAGTAGCAGCAGTAGTAGTAGTAGTAACAGTGATAGCAGTAGCAGTAGTATTATTAGTAGCGACACCTAATGGCTGCCGTTGACGTCGACCTATTTATCTGTGGCTAAGAACGCGACCAATTTCTTCTGCCTTGTGACAGTAACACTATTTTGGACGAACAGCTGTCTATGGTCGTCTTCCGATAAAACCTTCTTAATATCCAGAATGTTTTCTAAGTACAAACCTCCGGAAAAAACTATAATTTAGATGACACCGTTCGACCGATTTCTGCCTTCATACAACTCAATAGCTAATCGTCTGTTTTTCTACTCGTTCGTACAAGCCCTGCATAGACGGAAGCTTTGCGAACACAGTTTCAGTTTCGATTTTCCGAACAACCGTCTATAATATCGAATGGCTGTGAACAGCCAGGCTGTTGTTGGTCCCGTTCGACCAGACACCATTGCCTAAGTAAATGCACCGTATCGAGCATGCATCATATAATGCTAACACACGCACACGTGCACAGAGACGTACATGCATATTTACATAAACACATTATGCCTATGTCCAGTGTGGGCCTTACGATATATACCATGTGCAGAGTAGCCTATACTGTACGGGTCCCACATGATGCAGGTCAAATTGTTTTTCATTGCTAATCGTCACGTGGATTCTGGGATAGGGGAGAATGTCCTGAATTGGGACATGTCCTGCATTGGGACAGTGGTGGTATCTAAGCCGTTGTTATATATTATCGCGTGTGGCGTCGCACAGCGACGTATTTTCAATGTAGAGAATGATCATGCGTCTTATGCTGCGAATTAAAAAGCTTTTGACAGAGATACTGCAAATCTCCATTTTCAGGCTAAAAAAGTAAATTTTTACTCTTACAGTCTCAGTCAATGCATTAAATATCTGGTGCTAATTTAGCCAAAAATTTCTGTGAACTATTTAGAACAGTATATTGTGAAGCATATGGTGAAATTTGGAGGTCATATGCATGTTACCTTTTGTATTATCTGCAAAATAGGTAACCGACCATTGAGGGCCTGCATTGGGACATGCACTGATGGCCTGCATTGAGACCGACCCAATATAGGCCATTCATAGAAAATTAAACTTAAATAATTTTGCTGTATATTTTATGACTTCAGTAGACGTATATTAAATAATATTTGGTGACAACAAACTATATATACTACAACTAACACCAATTTTATGCATTAAAATGAAAAAATTGACCCAATGCAGGACACGCTTACCTACTAATAATAAGATTTTAATTCCTGGTGGATCTGAGGTACATAGGAACAAATAATAATAATTTACTGTATATTTTGTGAAACAGAATATCATCTTCAACTGCAATATGATCTGTTACACTCTATTGAACATGATTAGAACAAGATCAGGCCATAGTGGCCTGCTTTGGGACGATTTTTTCCAGTGAGAAAAATACTAAATTTTTATAGTTTATTCTTGCAATAATATAGTAGTATATATCACATTCGATTGATTAAACGTTGCTCTTTCTGAAAATGACAACAAAATATATGCACTACAACTAATACCAATTATATGGATAAAAATGTAAAAAATTGACCCAATGGGACATTCTCCCTATATATATATATATAGATGGGATCATATTATATAGCGCTAACCTATTTCTGAAAGAAACTCAACTGTTGGTACCATTTGACTTTTATTTAATTGAGAAAAGAGAAGATTTAATCGAAACCATAATATTATTATTAGGGTGTCTTGTCCATGTTAATTTTCTGTGACAGTTTCTGCCCCCCCCCACCTCCATTCCCGCAAGGTTGTGGGCCCTGTGCGACCGTACGGTTCGGCACCCCATAAATCCGACACTGCCTATGTCGTTCACAAAGGCGTAGAGTATACACCATACTGTATTATCCTAGCATAGCATGAGACAATGGACCACGGTGGCCGATTGGTTAGAGCGCTCGGCCTGTAATGCGAAGAGTAAGGGTTCGAGTCTCTCCAATCAGTCGGTTACTGTGTAAGGACGTTGAGCAAGTCCTTCACTCACAACTGTTCAGTGCCATCGACTGATGCTTGGTCAGTAGACAGTGGTGCTTAATAAATGCATAATGATAATAATGATAATAATAATAATAATAAAAGTAATAATAATAATAATAATAATAATAATAATAATAATAATAATAATAATAATAATAATAATAATAATAATAATAATAATAATAAT